>OVAN01006217.1:214-21739 GCA_900406275.1 Anastatica hierochuntica | reverse complement strand
CTTAGTACACATTGGTCTTTGTGGATTCGATACCCAAACCACTACAACGTATTTCTGTACGCTTGTAGTGATTTCTTGGGTGAAAACCTGAGCCATCAATGACCTGAAGGATGAAATAAAGAGAATCACAACTATTGAGAGGTATGGAGGTATAGGGAAGTATTTAAGACTTCTTGAAACCATAGACGTAAGTGCAACAAAATCTTTTAATTTCCTCAAGGAGAGAATAGAGAGAAAACTTGACAATTGGTATACTAAATTGCTTTCTCCTGCAGGAAAAGAGGTACGAATCAAGGCAGTGGCAACTGCAATTCCAAGCTATGCAATGCAATGTTTTATTCTGCCAAAGAAGCTTCTTACAGAGATTACAAGGAACATTAGAAGATTTTGGTGGTCCACAATGAAAGAAAAGCAAAAAATTCCTTGGGTCTCTTGGCAGAAGATTACACGATCAAAAAAGAATGGAGGGCTTCGAATAAGAGATCTCTCACATTTTAACAGAGGTTTGGTAGCAAAACAGGTATGGAGGATGCTGCAATATCCTGAATCCCTATTAGCAAGGGTTTATAAGGCTAAGTATTTTCTCAAAGATACACTATTAGAGGCTAAACTTGGGGTTAGAACTTCATTTGCATGGAAGGGCATCTATAAATCCAAGGATCTTATAAGTTCAAGGATCAGGGAAAGTGGTAGGTGATGGGCAAAGCATAGAAGTTTTTAAGGATAATTGGCTGCTACTGAATCCTCCAAGGCCTGCAAGGATACTTAATAATACATTACCTGTCAATACTAAAGTCTTTGATCTTTTTGCAGATGGTGAAAGAAGATGGGATGTGGACAAGATTGAAAGAATGATCCAACCAGAAGATGTCACAGAGATTATGAAGATAAGACCTAGTTTAAATTCTCGGGACAGAATGATTTGGGCTTTAATCAAAAATGGTGAATACACTGTGAAGACATGGTATCATTTTAGCCACAATAATCACATGATTGATCAGCAAGTTGATAATGGTGATGTTGATTTCAATAAGTTATGGAAGATGAAAGTGGTTCCAAAAATAAAACTATTTTGGTGGAGAGCTGCTCATGAGGGATTACCAGTTGGAGAAGCACTAAGAAGAAGACAGCTTACAGCAGATGTTCAATGCCTCTTATGTGGGGAGGTAGAGGAAACTACACAACATTTACTATTTTAGTGTAGAGTTTCCAAGGAAGTCTGGGAAATGGCGCAACTTCACAATAGTCCAGGTGCGTTTTTTGCTCAACATTCTCTAAACCTGAATATAAAATGGATTCTAGATTTCAATCCTCAGAGCCAAAACTACACTGAAAATTTAGCTGCATACATAGGTTAGCGTATATAGAAAATGAGGAACCATTTAGTATTCAGGAATGAGAGAACACCAATTCCTGTAGTTATAAGTAAGGCACTGGATGATATAGATGAATGAGAAATGGCTTATGGGAGAGAGGATGAAACTTCAAGCCTGAATGCACTAATAGACACAAGTCGGTTGGAGCAAACAGAAGTACAATTGAATGAGTCGCATTGTCATTGTTATGTTGACTCTTCTTGGACTTCTCGTACTGAAAAGGTTGGTTTAAGTTGGTTTCTAACATCTCCCGAGGGTAAGCCAATGATGCAGGGTTCTCAAAGCATTGAACCTATAAATATTGCAAAAGAGGCTAGAGCATTTGCATTGACAGAAGCTATGATGCAAATGAGGAGATTAGGCTATACTGATGTTATTTTCATGGGGGATAATCAAAGCATTTACAATGCTCTTCAGAAATTGGAGAAACGAGAATTAGGCTGTACTTAGAACTGGGGGGATATCTTAGTCTATATCTCTGACATCAGACAGCTCTCAATACATCCATGTTCATATCATTTTAGGTACATAAGAAGGGAATGGAATAAGGAAGCTAATGTTTTAGCTAAAGAAGCAGAGAAGACTAATGTTAATTATAAATTCGATGGATGTTCAAACTCCCATTAGTCTTTTCTGAAGTTTTTTGTTTGCATTGTTTATAGTTCATGAACTTTGTATCCTTAAATTAATGAAATGTCAGTTGAAAAAAATAAATAATAGAAAGTGAATTTAACATCAAGATTAAAAAAATTACATCTACGCTCCTTAACTACCGAGGAATATAAGTTATCAAAAAAAAACAAAGGAATATATTATATATACCACCCCCCCCTCCAAAATAAATTAGGTCCGGAAAAAATGTTATTATAAAGTTGAATTTTAGTATAATGTATGAGAGAGTTATGAAAGATGTTGTTGCAAATTTTGTTGTAAAATTGGGTGGAATTGGGATAGTGTTACAGTTGAGTTAAATACAGTGAAATTGAGGAGAGAAAATTTATTTAAAAATTTGGAAAAATAGGCCACCTTGAACTTGAATTTGGTTAAATAGGATTTTGTTTAAAGTTTTTGTCCCATTAAGATTTAAACTAATGTAAATCCGATTATACCTTTAAATTAAATTATATATGAGTTAATTAAAATATATAATAATTGTTAATTGTTTTGTTAATATAATTTTACAAAAAAAAAAGAAAGTGAGTAAAAAAAAAAAGAAAGGTAAAAGAAGAATAAGAAAGGTAAAGTGAGTTAAAAAAAATGGCTTGTGATTTCTCTTGATTTTTTTTTGCGCCACCGCCGTTCTTCTTCATCCATGGCGATTTCTTCTTATTCTTCGTCGTCTTCCTCTTTTACAGAAGGTTAAATCTTCTTCCTCTTCGCCGCCGTAAAGCTTCTTCTTTTTCTTCTTCTCTGTTATCAGTGGTCATCTTCGTCGGTTTTCTTCGTTGCCGTCTTCTCTCGTCGGCGCTTCTCCAACCTCTTCGTCTTCTCTAGTTGTATACTCTTCGTTGTCGTCTCTTGTTCGTACCAATTACATTAAAATTGTAGAAGGTGTGTGTTTCATCCTCTAGCTTCTTAAACCCTAGTTTTGAAGATTTTATTTGTACGTCAACTCAATTTCAATTAGTTCTAGGGGTCGATTAGTCATCTCAAACACATCGATTTTGGCATGCATGTTAGTTTTTTTATTTGTGTATGCCGATAATAGATTTACGGTTTAGTTTCTATAGGATTTACATATGAAAGATTAACGATTTGATCAGTCTCTTACGATTGAGTTTTGCATATATTGTTGTTCTTTTTTTTTGTGTGATTAGAACTAGGTGAAACGCATATTCTAGATTGGGTAGAATAAGAGAGTCAAACTGCTTTACATTGCTCTCCCTCTTTTTTGTGAATATCATGACACTTTAGCATTTTGACTTGCTAAGTCTATGTTTATGCTATTTAGTTGAACTTAACAATCTTTATTATGGATTGTAGGTATGTCAGAAGAGTTATCAAAATGGCTTTTTAAGGAGGGTGAGGAGACACAAGTAACTCAAATCAATAACAACTGCAAGTTGGCAAACATTATGACAAAGTTGGAGACATGGCTGCCGAAAGAATTGAAGAAAGATCGGGTTTTCTCACATATTTTTAAGTTGCATGACAATGGTCTTGGTTCTCTGAGAGAGTGATACACATCTTGTTTTGTAGGGAGCTGATCACATACAAAAGGCACGAGCTTTGGTTTGTCTTTGCGAGGAGACACTTCGATTTTCATTGCAAGAGTTCTACGTAGTAACCGGGCTTGAGTGCAAGAGTAGTCTTTCACTTACGAGTGTCGGTGAATGGGAAGATGATGGTGGTTTCTGGAGCAAAGTGCTGAAGAGAAAAGAGGGTATTTCTTTTTCTACATTGTGGAAGAAGCACAATGAAGCTGTTAAGAAGTGGAAGAATGTTGATCAAATACGACTGCTGGTCTATCTTTGCATCATTGTTTGTGTGATTTTAGCGAGAGATGAGAAGGCTAATATTCCTCTGAAATACATAAAGGTGGTATTGGATCTTGAGAAGCTTCGTAAGTATCCTTGGGGAGTTGTTGCGTTTGGTCTTCTTCTAGAGTCGATGGCCAAAAACAATGACAAACTGAAAGAGAAGACTACTAGTTACGTGTTAGATGAATTCTTCTATGCATTGCAGATTTGGGCAATGGAAGCAATACCAAAGATTGGAAAGCTCTTTGGAAAAAAACTCAACAAAGGTTTCAAGGATGGTCTTAGATGCATAAACTGGATGAGAGCTGCAAAGGTTTCATATGAGGAGATCATTCAGTTGGAGAACATCTTTTCACCATAGGTAATTAGCTTGGTTTAAAATGAGTTTATTCGGTTTGTTATGAGTTGTAACAATCTAACTGTTATTTACCTTTTTGTGTAGGGTGTCACCTATGCATACATCTCCTGGACAGGGAATATGGATGTGTATGAGGATATGGATTTTTTTTAGAGAAGGTGATGTGGAGGATTGTAGAGTCGATCGACTACACTCATTGATAAGGACTAACCATGACTTCAGTGACCATATTTGGGAGTTCGAAGACACTCCAAAGGTTTCTTTGGAGCTTGATGACAAAGAAGCTGAGAATGATGGAGAGTTTCAAACTCCAATGGTCATTGATAACTTAGGCTCCATATCTAAAAAGAGAAAGAAGAGGCTTCTGGATCGTGCTGTGGAAAAAAACAAGCATAAGGTTCTCTCTCGTTTACCAAAGCAAGTGCACTTTGATGATGATATGAAAGCTTTTATGGCGGAGTTGTTTGCGCATCAATTATCTGCGATGGAAAAGAGGCTAGAGAAGCATAATGATGAAAAATTTGAGAGAATGGAGTCACAACTTAAGGATTCACATAAGGAAGTAAGAGACCAAGGTGAGCCATCGTCCACGAAGTCCGAAGACGAGGTAAGAAAGGCAAAATAACACTCTCTTCATCACTATCTATTATGTCATTTTCGAATGTTAGATTCTTGTTAGGGTGTATGGTTTTTTGTGTCAAATATGGATGTGTAATATATGGTTAAATCTATTTGTAATGGATTATGTGTGAAACTATGTCATAATATATGTACTTGGTTTGTAGTAGATGTGTAATTGAGCTTGTAATGGATTGTGTGTAAACCTATGTCATTAGACGTGTACTTGGTTTGTAGTAGATGTGTAATTGGGCTTGTAATGGACTTGAAAACTCGGTTCTAACGGAATGCTGAACTTGAAAATGTGTAATTGGGCTTGTAATGAACATATGTTATATGTTTTGAGTTTGTGTTGTTCTACCTTAGTTAGAATACACGTTCTAGGTTTGTTATTTTGTTGTCATTTTTCTTTGTTTCATGAATTAACATGATGCATTAGATGTGAAGGTGAGTCAAGCATCAGATTTCAACCAAAGGATGAGTACACAAGAGTATCTCCACAAAACAATGAACGAACTTTCACAGGCATCGTATGTCCCCGAATTTGATCCATAGCAGCCCAAAAATGATGAAGAACCAAGAGATTGGTGGACTCCAATGACAATATTTCGACCACCAAAAATTGAACCACTGTCGGAAACTTCAGCTCAACGCCTTCTTTGTGGGAGAAATGATTTAAACCTATTCTTAGTGTGGACCCATGATGGTTCTCCGGATTCGACATTGTACTAGTGTCTCTGAAGGAACTTGGAATATATTCATGGATTGGTCTACGCAGCCCAACACTCTTAAGATTGGTCCTACTATTTTTAATATGATCACAGCTATACAGATAACAAGGGCGAAAAAATGGCTTGGGAATGAGGTATTGTTTTCTTTTACTAGTTTGAATGGTCATATCTTAATAACACATATTTGATTTTGCATTGGTTTTATTTCCATTTTGTGCAGGATATGGATGCAGTTATATATATATGGTGAGATAATACATCTTTGAGGCGTTGGACTCAAAACCGTGTTGCTTTCATAAACGCTTTATTCTGCCTCTAAATAGAGACGGCATACCTCAAGTTTTTGCATAATAAAAAGCATATGGATTGCCCGAAATTCTTATTGTTTACGGGAGAGGAGAGCTTCCATCTCATGGGTGGACTAAAAATGTGTGGGGTGTCGATGTTGATCGACTCTACTTTCCTCTGTTTGTAAATAGTAATAATTTTTTCTTCTACATGTTTCCTTTTAAATCAAGTTATTTACAAAGTTTGTAATGTCATACGCAGGTAATCACTACATCTCCGTATGCGTCAACATCACAAAAAAAGAGTGGAGGTCTTTGATTACTTTCATGGGAAGAATAGACAATACATGGAGAAATTTCCTGTCATGATACCTTAAATAGTGAAGGTCGTTACTCCGCCAGAGATGAAGAAGCAGTGAAGGCCGTTGCTCTGCCAGAGACGAAGAAGCATCTACTTCTGTCTGCATATTCTATGGTTGATGTGCCTATGAAGTCTATATTGAACAAGTCATGTTGTGATTGTGGCGCATACGCACTCAAACACTTGGAATGCCACCTGCTTGGGCATGACCTCGATTTAGTAGGGATGCCAACAGAAGATTGTTGTGGACATATGGGAGGCTGCACAAGACCCCATTTTAGTTGAGCGAATGGCATGTTATGAGCCTTTGGAGTTTGAGTCATCTGATGTTTTTGACATCGTAGAAGACTAATTAGGAGTGTTAACGTAGACTGATTTTTTGTAAGAATTATGGGAGGCTAACTCTATAATTTCAACATCTATCTATTACTCCAGAAGAAAGTTACAAATCTCAATCCCCAAATACAATCTCAATACCCAAATACAAACTTAAAGTAGTTTCATGAGTCCTACCACAAACATGCATCCTAAAACTATAGTAATCAACATTTTCATCATTCCACTTTTAGCTTCTTGCAATGCAGTTCCACCTTCTCAAAAACATGAGCTTCCATATTTTGGAATGCCTTCTCAATAGCTTCTTCTTCTCTTCGAAATAGCTTCTCTTTATCTTTCAGTTCTTCTCCAAGTCTCATTGTAGTTTCAACAACTACTTGAATCTCATCGTATAAACTCTCATCGACCCATTTAAAAACGTGGTTATCATTGGGATACTATACAGAAACATTTACAACAATGAACACAAAGAACAAGTTGAATTCACAGAGTTCAAATATGTTTTACCTTCTCAGCTGCTGCATATGCATAATGATAGTATATGCGGTTCGAATTCCATTCTTTCTTCAAGAATTCCGCAACGATGTGCTTTCCGCACCAGCAATTTGTTGGGACTCCCACAACTCTTCTCATAGAGCGACCACTTGATGCTCATTTTGACCTATAATGAGATTTAATCATAAACATTAAGACCAAAAAGGGGTTGCTCTTCATCGAAGTAGAAGCCATGGAACTCCAGTTGGAAGAATATTCCCGCAAGATGGCCGAACATGCCCAAAAGATCAATCAACTGGAGACAGATAACATGAATCTCGGGGAGGAAAACTCCGCGCTTGCCACAGAGAGAGCTCCACCCCAAGAAAAAATCCTTGGTTTCCAGTATTCGTTAACTCGATGCAATCTCTTAATTCTCCTGGAATTGGGGGCAACCCTTTCTAAATACCTGTTGGAGCAGACGATCCAAGGGTCGATAACTCTCGCGCATGAGTAACTTAATTCCCAAGCGAAGATCCCACTCAATCAACGATTCCATTTTCTGGGGGACCAACCCTGCATGAGCAGCATCTAGGGCAAGACAACATCCTCCAGGCATCCAGCGCACCCCAGATCGAGGAAAAGTTCTCTAAGCATCTAGATGAACTACATTCGCTGATTAGGCACCTCCTAGGCATGGATTTACTAATATTGAACACCACATAAAGATTTTACTCTGCCACCCCTTTCTCGGACGAGATCACATCAAAAAAGATCCCAAGAAAGTTCACTTACCCTACAATGAAGGTGTATGACGGTACCAACGATCCCAACAACCATATAGCCCAATACAAGCAGAGGATGTGCACAGTGGCCATCCAAAAAGAATGCAGAGAAGTAATGATGTCAACGGATATGGGCTAAGCGTCATTGATCGTATGTTGCAATGGTTCATTGGCTTGCGAAGGGGAGAAATTGACTCATATGGAAGAATTATTGACTTGTTCGTGGAGCAGTTTCAAGTAGCCGAGTCATAGAAATGATGTCATACAACCTTTACGAGGTCGTCCAACTCAAGTCTGAATCCTTACACTGTTACATTTCTCGCTTCAGTCAGGAAAAGATCACCATCCCTTATTGCAATGCCACCACAACGATCTCCGCCTTTAAGCGAGGACTCTTGAAAGACAAAGACCTCGACAAAGACCTAACCCAGGACTAAGCCCACACCATGGAAGACGTCCTATCTATAGCTTGGGCTCAGATTAGATGGGAAGAGGATGCAGAGCATCGTAACGGTAACGTAATGAAGCCTGACTTTCGAGTTACCATAAGTGACAAAGGAAGTCACGAGGAAAAACCCTACGATCTTCCAACCAAAGATTCGTATAGCTGCGGAAGCACCAAGAGCAGCCGCCTCCCCTTGAGCATAGCCATGACCACCGAGCTTGATCACTACAATCTTTCCATCGAAGGCATTGAGCCGGTCAATGTGCTACAATAGATGAGCCCTAGAGTCAACTGGCCCCAAAAGATGAGAACTCTGGATGAACAGAGAAACCCTAACAGATGGTGTGACTTTCACTAAGACCACGGGTATCAGACAAAGGACTGCGTAGCTCTGCGCATTGAAGTCAACGAGATGTTAAAGAAGGGTCACCTGAGGGAGTTCTTGTCCCAAAGAGCTAAAGACCACCTAGAAGCAATTGAGGAGGACCAAGTTGATGATGAAATGACCCCTGCTTCACCACCACGCCATGATCGTGTGATCCACATAATTTTTGGAGGCTCAGAGGTGAGCGGAGTCACGCACGCCACAACAAAAAGGAGCACTCGAGTCATGTGAACTCGACCAAAGGAGAACGAAGTGAAATGTAAGGCTACTCGAGGCGATCTGATTAATTTCTCTACACAGAAACATGCAGGCACTACCAATCTCCATCGTGACACTATGGTTAATACTCTAACCATCACCAACTGCCTAGTGAAGTCTTAATAGACAACGGTAGTTTTGCGAACATCATGTTCAGTGGGACATACAAAGACCTTGGCCTTAAATATGACATGTAACCAAGAAGACGATCCCTCTAGAAGGATTCATCAGCGAGGTGAAGCAAATCTCAGGAAAAGCAACGCTTCCAGTTTACCTAGGAGGCGTCAACAAGTCTACCAAGTTCCTGATCATCAACTGCCTCTCTGCATATAACGCCATCCTGGGCCGCCCTTGGATTCATGAGATGGGAGCCATACCGTCCACGCTGCATCAGATCTTGAAATTCCCCACCCTTTAGAGGACCAAGGAGGTCAAAGGAGATAAAGAGAGTTCCAAGCCATGCTACTAGACTACATTCAAAGGAAAGACTAAAGAAACGAGACGCCGCCTTGACTTCAAAAAAGAGGATCTAGAACCAGCGGATGACGAAACCAACAGCCAACCAACCTCATATCCATTAAAAATCGAAGCCCGTGAGCCTCAAAGGTCCACCTATTCATTATGTTTCCTTTTTTTATCATTATCATTACTTTTGCCTTTAGGCACTATGTTTTGGCATTTTTTTGTCTTTCTATTATTCTTCTCGCCCACGGACGATAACCTAATAACAATTTAGTTTTCGCGAAAGAGAAAATCCTTTACTTCTTAGAACACGCTACTAAAGATCACTCCGCTCTAGGGGCAACACCACGCCGTACAATCCTCTGGGATACATCAAAGAGAAAATCTCTTAACCCCGACTGTCCTTACTAAAGTGGCATCAGGGATAAAAAAAACGTCAATGCATAATCCTCCAGGATATGTCAAAGAGAGAAATCTCTTTACCCTGACTGTCCTTAACAAAGTGGCAACCAGAGATAAATAATCACCACCGTCCTATGGGGAACAAAACATCACGGGGTAGAGAGTGACCCCTCCACGAGGGGTCAGAGTGCTGCTTCGGCTATCTAGGGACTAGTCTAAAATGTCTAAAATATCTAAAATGCAAACAAAAAGCAGATGAAACATGGAGCAGTGTGCTAGCTGATCACTAGCATGCTCTATACCTGCTTATCCAGACATGGAGAGTGGAACACTTGGGACACGGATACTCTGGGTAACCTCACCAAGTATAACTAAGGTTGGAAAAACTAAGAGTAGCCCTCCACGAGAGGGCAGAGTGCAACGAACATGACTATGGGTCAGCCAAACATGACTACGGTTAAAAAAAGGCGGAGAGTGGCCTTCCACGAGGAGGCAGAGTGCGGAAAACATGACTTTGATCATCAAAAACATGACTTCGGTCATCAAATGTGATTCCAATCACCAAAAACATAACTCCAGTCATCAGAAAAGTGACTATGATCACCAAAAGACATGACTCCAGTCATCAAGCGTGACTGCGGCCGCCCAAAAAAACCATATGACCATGATCATATCTCACGACTCCAGTTAAAAAGCATGACTCCAGTCAAAAAGCACGACTCCGATCAAAAATCACGACTACGATCAACCCATGACTTCGATCATCCAACTAGCTCTGGTTACAGCTAAGGCTAAAAACCAGCGCCTTGACTTCAGTCAAATCAAGGCGACATGCCTAACTAATGCCACGATCACTATCACAAAAGTTCTGATCTTTGCAGGAAAGATTACTCCGGTCACGAACAAGGGGCAGGGGGTAAACCTCTCTCTCTCTCTATAAATCTCAAGCAAAGTACTAAGGTAAAACATGTATATCTAGACTACGGTCATTTACTTCCTTGCCCAAACCTTGACCAAGTACCAAGGAAAGCTGGAAAAGTCACGCAAATGACGACAATCATGATTATCCATTGGTAAACCTTGGTCAAGGGGCAAGGGAAAGCTTCACATCTTTATCAAGATCCAACCCATCTTTATCAGGATCAAACCCAAAATCACGGAAAGTCATGTGACCTTTTTCTATATTTATTTACAAATCTAAAAGTATCTTCTTGGTATTAGTCATGTACCAAGAAGAGAAATCCCACTAACGTCGGCCCTAGCTGCCTAAGTCTTCTCTCTATCATAATCAACGATTGATGCATGAATCAAAATATGACCCAACTCCATCTGACCAACCATGCTACGAAAACGACTATTGAAAATTATGCAATGAGTTGCCAAGACCCAAAGAAGGAACCTGGCGTTCAAGTCTAAAAAAAGGCCACCATAGTGAGCAGACCCGATCAAAACGAGGCCATCGCGCTGTAGAGGCCCAAAAAGAGTTCTTAAAAAGCCCCAAAAGGGGCAACAACATCATATTCATTTTTAGAGAAAGGGAGCAAACTTTGATCAAGGGGCAAGGGAAAGTTTTACATCCTTATCAGGATCTGGCTCATCTTTATCAAGCTTAGACCCAAAACTGAGGAAAGTCCCATCATCTTTTTCTTTACTTTACATGCAGAGTTAAAATTTTCTCTATCTTGGTCATGCGCCAAGCCAGAGGTTAAACTGATAATCTTTTATGATTGCCAAGAGGATTCCTCCAAAGTCACAGATCGTATTCAACAAAAGCAAGAAATACGTAAGAATCAAAAGGATATTCATTCATAGAACAAGGCTAAGGCCCAAATGGTTTTACATTAAAAGCTAAAACTAAGTTTATGGATACAAAAACTCTTACGGCAAAGGGAAGTCTATACAAGGATCAAAGGAGATACATGATAGAAGCTTCACCAGACACGATTGTTTCCTGGACAGAGATTTTCTTGCCTTTGTCCTCATCCTCTGCCCTCTGCCTCAGACCTATTCCTTGGTGGTCCCCAGCACTATTGGAGGACTCTCTGATAGAGATCCCTCCTCCATACGTTGGTTGTGTCGTTGGCCTCATCTTTGGTTCGATCAGAGGGATGTCATCAATAAAGCGCGACACCGATAATCCGCGCATCGCCGCCTCATGATCTTCCATAAAGCGGTACTTCCTTTGCTCTCGTGTCCGATTCCTTGCGCTATACTTCTTCAAGTACCATTCCTTCATGAGGAACCAGCGAGCTTTCATCTGTGCAGCGTAGACGGTCAACTCCTTCTCCTCATCTGTATAGTCGATATCTGCTTTAAAGCAGCGATAGGCTCTTGCAGCTCCTTCTTCTCTGCCTTCAGTCGCTCCACCTCGGAGGCCAGAAGACACACTTTAAGCTCTAATCTCTCCTCTCTTTCCTGCGTATCGGCCAACTCCGATTCCAGCGACTTCACAACCTTCTTGGAAGCGACCAGCTCATCACGCTACTTCCTAGTCAGCTCCCCTCGGCTCAGACCTTCCCTCCTGCTCAGCTTACCTATGCTAGTGGCAATGCCGCCCTCAATATGATGGTAGAGAGACATCATCTATCTATTCAAAATCATGAAAGCAGACATGGTCAATACCTACAACGACAATTCGAAGGTGAGAGCAATAAGAACACTCAAACCATACCTTCAGCAGGTTTGCTTGAACTTTCACAAATGCGGAAGAGATATCAAGACGACGAAAGTAGTCATCTTCCCGGGGAAACACCTACTCTCTCAAGCCCTCCAAGGCCCGATCACGGAGAGGAGAAGCGGATTCTCTTGGAGGCGCCGCCGATCCACACCTCCCGGAAGAAGAGAGAGGCTTCGTATTATCCTATGACCTGTACGTTGCTGACCTTACTCCACCATGCGCCAATCGCCGAGTCAAAGTCCTCCGATCATATCCTCTTGGTTCCCTCGTGTTGATTAAGAGATTTGGTAACCCTACGCTTCAAAACCTTAGCGACGATTCAAGAGAACTTGCAAGAAGGATAGACACTTACCAGTAGGAGATTAATAGATAGTGTCGACAAAACTTAGAAGATGGCGAGAAGACAAAGAACTTTTTTTGAAAGCAAAAAGATGAAAAAAGAAGTGAATTTGTCGTCTCTGATAAACGCAAGTTATATAACAGCGAAGGGGGGAAAAACAAACGTCTTCTCATGGTACTCAATAAAGATAGAGGATTTAAAAGACATGGGACCCACTAAAGATCGTGGGCAAGATACGTCAAATATACACATTATTTCCTGCACCAAGTAATTATTACCATGGGGAGTTGTAAAGTTCTTATCCTCAACTACATCAACGAAGTTACCAAGGAGGTTATCCATGATCAAAGAAGCAACCGAAGTCATGAAAGATTTATTAGGCAGTGATATATTTAAGCCATAACTCAGCAAGCAGAAATCATAACTTAAGGGGCAAATTGTTGGGGTAAAATAAATCATTCACTCCATCAAGGAGATGAGCCGCGCTCTAAGTAATGACTGAACCAAAGAACAAAGAAACTTATGAAGTAATATCAAAGGAAACAATACCAAGGACTACGCCAAGACCGGCTACCCGACCAAGGGACATATCAACTATGAAAAATGAAATATTCCTCTTTTATTTCTCTAGATATATACGATAACTGTATTGAGCGAGAATAAAGGAAACATTCATACATTCGAGATTTTCATAAAACTGCACGAATCTACATAATATCTAGGATAAATCTAAATGAGATCTGACCCTCATCATTCTCGATATACTATAAATACATCACCTTGTAACCCTATTGAATTCATTCACTTATTCAAAGCTTCAATACAAAATAACACTTATCGCCCACCTTTTCGTTTTCTTCCTCGCTTGAATCTCTATTTTACGTAGTGACATAAAGAACCGACCAAATATTACCCTAACATTAACAATATCGATTGTCGATGTTAAAATAAAAATTTATTTCTTCTACCATGCATTTATGTCACGGAATGAACAATGATACGATTATAAAGGCAATTTATTTGCACTATTGTTGTCGTATTTCTTATTGTGGAACTCGTATAAATAATTTTATAAAAACATAATAATTTTCTATATTAAAGGTTCTCATAATTTATTTTTTTATATTTATATTTTATTTTTTATGAGTGATATGTATTGTTTTTAAATTCAGACTAATCCGGAGGACGCACCAGATTCGACTGCAAATCGAAAACATAGTCGGGTTTAGGTCAATGATAAACTAAAAAAATTAGACTGGTTAAAAGACCGAATTAAACCTAAAGAACCGAAAACCGATGAACCGGATCGAACAGGTTCAACTTACACATGAAATTTCTTTTATTTGATTAATTATTATAGTTTTTTGAGAAAATTATACATTTTATTTTAAAATATTACTCTCTTTGTTTTAGTATATACGTTGTTTTAGCAAAAAAATTTGCGTATTAAAACATTTTCTCTTTTTAAGAAAAAGATATTATTTTGTTATATATCGACATTCAATTAAAGAAGAGAATAGTCGTATAAAGAAAAAAAAAAGAAAGAAATATTTTTGGAGTGAATTTTGATCACAAATTGAGATTTTAAGAAAATTCTTTGTATTAGATTTTATAAGCAATTTATAGTGTGAAAGAAGAATAAATTTCCAAAATAACTTATATATAAACAGGGACTAGGATTTTAAGTGTTTTGTTTAATATTTAAGATGATATAGTTATTCCCAAACATTATATTATTTTAGAATAATATATTTATTCTCAATTATAATATTACTTTTTAAAATATCATTATGCCCCGTTGAATCCGGTCGAAGCAAATTGATCCCAAATCGAAAAAATTACCCAGTCCGATTGTCGGTTCGATTTAAAATATTGAATATTATATATATTTAATCATTTCAAAATTGTTATTTTTATAATTTTTAATTAGTAAATTTAATTTTAAATAATTTTTTGGAAGTATTTGAAGACCTAAAAGATATTAAATTAATTAGCTGAATTAACGGATTGAATAATCAATTGTTAGACGATATATTAGAGTGTATAGTTAACATTAATATTTAAGTCTAAAATTGATGACATCACACCGTAAACACTAATGTTCTACTTCTATTTTAATATTATTGATTTATTACCTAAATTCATAAAATAACTATGAAAACTTTGTTATTTGGAAATCAAAACTAGTGTCAAATTGCTTTGTCAAAACATGTTGTAATGTTGTTCTTCCTAAATTCAGTTCAAAAATGATCATAGATACAATTATCTTGCCAAAGAAAACAGTATAGTGCTTCATTTTTGATTACTTCACTTTTTTTTTTTTGATGATTACTTCACCTTTGTTAGAAAGTTTACAAATGCTTTTTTAATCTCATGTCTGCGGTCATAAATTTAAATAATCCGAAAAATCGGGATAAAATGAAGCATCATCGAACGTGTCTCTCTCTATTTCTCCTCGCACCACTCAGATCTAAACAACCCTCTTTTCTTTCGGTCTCCGGCGAGATTTTGTGATCACCGACGAGAGAAAACAAAATGGGTGTAGACGCAAACGGATCATCGGAGTCATTCAACTTCCTAATCTACGGCCGAACCGGATGGATCGGCGGATTACTCGGTAAGCTCTGCGAGTCTCAGGGGATCTCTTACACTTACGGCTCCGGTCGGCTTCAGGATCGTCAATCGATCATAGCCGATATCGAATCCGTGAAGCCTAGCCACGTTTTCAACGCTGCTGGAGTCACCGGACGTCCTAACGTCGACTGGTGCGAAACTCACAAGGTTGAGACCATCCGTACGAATGTCGCCGGAACTCTAACTCTCGCTGACATTTGCAAGGAGAAGGGTCTCGTTCTGATCAACTACGCCACCGGTTGCATATTTGAGTACGATTCGGGTCATCCTCTCGGGTCTGGTATTGGATTCAAGGAGGAAGACACTCCTAATTTCACCGGATCTTTCTACTCCAAAACCAAAGCTATGGTGACAACTTTCTTCATTCTTTCTTTTCTTTTTACATTTTCGTTTCTTTCATTTAAGAAGTTCTTCAGATTCAGACCGTCTCTTTTGTTTGTTGCTCTGATCCGATCCTCCACTGTATGAAATTTTAGCTAAACGAAGTTCCGATTAGTGTGATTGATCTCCAAATGTTGGTGATAGTTTCAATGATTCAGATTCGTGAGATTTTAAGCTAATGGTTTCAGATCTTTAAAATGTCGATTAGATCAATGTTTCCTATGCTTGAGATCATCATATCTGGTTTTATTGATTGTTGGAATCTGTTTTTGATTTTGAATAAATCGGGGAAAAATAGGTTGAGGAGCTGCTCAAGAACTATGAAAACGTATGCACGCTAAGAGTGCGGATGCCCATCTCTTCAGATCTATCAAACCCGAGAAACTTCATCACGAAGATTGCTCGGTATGAGAAAGTCGTGGACATCCCAAACTCGATGACAATCCTTGACGAGCTCCTCCCGATATCAATTGAAATGGCAAAGAGAAATTTGACCGGGATCTACAATTTCACAAACCCGGGGGTCGTGAGCCACAATGAGATCTTGGAGATGTACAGAGAGTACATCGACCCGAGTTTTACTTGGAAGAATTTCACACTGGAGGAACAAGCTAAAGTGATTGTGGCTCCAAGGAGTAACAATGAGCTCGATGCGACTAAGTTGAAGACCGAGTTCCCTGAGATGCTGTCTATCAAAGAATCTCTTATCAAGTTCGTGTTTGAGCCGAACAAGAAGACTGAGGTTAAGGCTTGA
The DNA here is from genome assembly GCA_900406275.1 of Anastatica hierochuntica. Lineage (NCBI taxonomy): Eukaryota > Viridiplantae > Streptophyta > Magnoliopsida > Brassicales > Brassicaceae > Anastatica > Anastatica hierochuntica. Next base: position 5,195 of record OVAN01006217.1, on the reverse strand, counting down.
AATGCTGAAGAGTTTCTAAACCCTTAGAAAAAAGATCAAAACCAAAAGAAAGTTTGAGTTTTTACCAGAAGTGAAGGGTTTATGGGCTAAAAAATATGTTGTGTTTTGTATTTTTACTATTCTTCCCAATGTTGTTGTATTTGTTAACATAAACTTTTTGATTACAAATAAAGGTGTACCATTTGCATTTCCTCTTTTTTGTATTTGTCTTCAAATTTACCAAATCGGCAAATTAATTGATCATCTCTAGGCTCTGGTATCTGACCACTTCATTCACTGGAGAGATCTTACAATCTCCGGGAAATCTTAGAGTAGAAACGACAATACATAGAATCAACTTCGATGATATCATAAGTTTCCGGCAACAAAAACATATTGAACATAAGCTCTCAAAACCCCAAAACGATGTCGTAGCTTGCAAAGTCTGCCCACTGGAAAAGACCTGACCATTAACAAGCCCATTACAGAAGACAAAAGTCTGCCCAAGTATCTCTAACGGTCTCATGCACTAAATGACAAAGACAGAGTGTCGTTAGACAAAAACAGAGCAACGAAGCAGAGGAGTTGTACAGAAGAGAATTAAATAAAGTTGTCAAATCGATTCGATCCTCTTAGATCAAGTGAAGATATAGGATGTTGACAAGTGTCCTAGTTTGTTATTAGCAATCTGTGTATAAATAGACAAAGGCTTGTAATCGTTGCTAGTAAGAAAGAGAGTAAAGTTGAAACCTTTTCTTCATCTTCTTTACCTCTCTTAGGGTTTTGCTTTCATGGTATCAGAGTCATGGAAGGGGCCATTGAAGCTTACTCTTACCCACCTTTAAATATCACTAACTGTGTCAAAGTGAAACTCACCGAGAGAAACTATATCTTATGGAAAACACAATTTGAGACTTTTCTTTCGGGCCAAGATCTTCTAGGGTTTGTCGATGTATCTAAGAAAAAACCTGTAGCAACAATACCAGTGCCTAATATCGAAGGAAGAGCTCATGAGGTACCAAATCCAGACTATCAATCTTGGAAGAGAACATATCAGGTAGTACAAGCTTGGTTACTTGGATCTTTTTTCAGAAGATATTCTTATTGTTGTTGTTGGTGCAAACACCTCTCAAGATGTTTGGTTGACTCTAGCAAATAATTTCAATCGAGTGTCTTCATCAAGGTTATTTGAGCTACAACGAAAAATGCAAACTGTGTTAAAAGGAGAAAAATCTATGGCTGAATATTTGAAGGAAGTGAAAGCAGTATGTGATCAACTCACATCTATAGGCCAACCTGTCAACGAGAAAATGAAGGTGTTTGCTATACTTTATGTGTACGCGGAAATAAGGAACCTGCCAATGGAGAGAAGCCCTGAAACTAGAGAGCTTACATGTTTCTCTTCATATCTATAAGATACATGAACTCATGTGTTTCTATGTGTGTGTGTGCACATATACATACATGTATAAAATATCAAATATATAAATGTAAAATTTTTCTACTATGCCTGTTTTATAATGTTGGAATATCTATCTTTGTGCAGCATTTTTTTCGGAACAATGAGGTGAGAGTTAAAAAAAAAAGTGAGACGCGAGAAAAGGAATTCAAAAAGATACAACTAACAAGTAACAACTTTGGTTAGTTCCCATGCAATAATACAAGAGGATTGGTATTTTAAGTTCGAATCTTTTTGATATGGAAGGTTATTTTAAAACCAAAATCATGGTTTTGAATACCAGAGAGAAGGTAGAACTTTTACAGTTTAACAGAAAAAATAATTTTGGTTCAAAAGCAAGTTTGGTCTAGCAGATTTATGTGAAAGGTCAAATCTAGGCCTGAACGTTTTATCCGGAACCGAAGAACCGACCCAAACCGATAAGAAACTCGGAATTCTGTTCGGTTCTAGATACTGCTAAATATCTGTTCAAGTAAAACCCGAGAACCGAATGGTAACCATTAATACCTGAACCTATACATATAATATTATCGAACTTATACATTTTATTTCACATATTACAATATAGTTTTAATTTTATTTTTAATTATCTAAATCCTAAGATCTTACTCTAAAACCAATTTCACTTTCTCTTTTCCCAAATCGACACTACAAAACCTTTGATCTTCTTCTTCTTGTTACAAAATCAAAATTCCCAAGCGTAAAACCTAAACGTAAAACTGGAAAAGCTAAGTTCTCGATCTCTTTCTTAGACATCGCCTCCTCAGTGGCATCAAAAAACCATTCTCAATCTCAAGTATTTTTCTCTAATCCATGTCTTTTTTGTTGAATGAATCGATTTCGATTTCATGTTTGTATCATTCTCTCCTAGTATCATTGTATTTTTTCTGAAATCAAGTCGACTATTTGAGACTTTGATTGGTTTCGATTTCGATTTCATGTTTGGTTTTATTCTATTCTAGTATCATCATATCTTGATTCATAGATTGTTTAACGTTTGAGACTTTGAGTCTTGTGTCTTATATTCTTCGATTCCATGTGTTGTTACTTGTTATGTCCGAAAGTTTATTACTTTTGTTTTGTTTTGCGAAGTGTAAATCTTTCAATTGGTGCTGCTCTTGGGTCTTGAGTTTTGAATCTTCCAATTGAATCTTTTTTACAGATGGATCATCGAATCCTGCACTCGATGATCTTTAAATGAATGGTGATGAAGCAGATATACAAGAAGAAGAGTATGACCATCAAAGAGATATTCCAAACCAGAATAAAAGGAAAGAAACACCTGTTCCTGATTTTAAACCTAAAAAGAAGCAAATACAAGAAAGATCATGGGTGTGAGATCACATAGAAGGTTGAAAGATAACCGACAGAGATGCAAATGTAACTAATGTGGAAAGGAATTTTCATGTCGAACCACTTTTGGTACATCTAATCTCTCCAAGCATCTCAAAACTTGTAGTTAGTGATGTGGGTTGGTTTTGTCGAAGTTTAATATTTATAAACCTAAAACCTATTCTCCATCTCGCAAGAGAGCATGGTCAATCGTAGTACTTTAGGGTCGTCCAAAGATTTGAAGGTTTGACTAGTAGAACATAAGCAAAGGGAATACACTAAGAATCCTAGTCTAGGTGGTCGATTTAGATGGGGATTGTCACGGGTCTCCAATAAATCTAATGATCAATCAGGCCAAACATAGTGAAAGTGCATAAATGAAAGCAATAATTAAACAGGCAAATAAGTAAAGCAATAAAGGAGTGAATTTGGATGTAAACAATAAAAAGATAGGATCTTGAGATAATAGTAATGATTTCGAGGTCGATTTAGTGATGTGATGGACTTATATAAGACTTTATTAGAGGATTGAAGCTATTCGTAGGCCAAGGATCCCTCTATATTCGATCAACACACTCTCCTGGCGAAGATCTATTCACGAAATATGTAATGATATTTACAAGGGGTTGTAGGTGTAACTTGTGACAACTCATATGTATGAGTGTCTTCAGGAATAGATGGATGGCTCAGGTTCTTCATAATGGTAGGAGCCCCAAATCGGTCTTGATGTTTTCCCGATGGGATCCTTCCCGTTTCTTCTCCATGATGGTTCTTGGAATGAACTCCTCAGTGGTTGCATCGTTTGCTCTTGCAGTTCTCGGTTAGTCAAGGGCGGGTTAGCCACCAAATTTTCTTGGCATTTCGAACACATGCTTCTTCCTTTTGCAATTGTCCTCGTCGCTATTGATGGAGGAGGCGTAGCGGTTGTACTTGGCACTCCCCTTTATCATCTTCCATAATCGCGAAATCATGCTTGTGTTCTTCTTGATTTGTAGAGTGTTGCGCTTGACTTGATTTCCCAAGAGGTGCTCACGAGGTGATCTTTGGTTTGGTGGTTCACAATGATGGTTAAAGAATTCATGTCAAAAGCTTTTTTCATCTTCTTCTCTTTCGGGTGCTTCTTGTTCATCGTCTAGTTGGATGATAGGATGTAAGTGGAGTTCCATTCTTTTTGCCGCAAGGTTTGGAGGGAGGTTGAAGACTATCGAATGTATAACGGTAGTGGTAGTCCATGGCTTCAAAGGAAGGTTACGTACATGCCATTTCCAGTGTACATTCATGAATGTATAAAGGACCTCTCCATTAGGGCCATGTTGGGGTCAAAAATTGTCCCGACGAAATCGATGCATGAAAAGGACTACGGGGACGATGTTTTCCCCTTCGGACACAGGAATCGTAAGGATATATGAAAACTCTGAGATTCTCATCGTTCAGACTGTCTCTTCCCGACCTGGCTTCGAAGCTTTGAAGATAGTCGATCATGACCAATCTCCGCATAAAGTTTATCCGTCCGCAAGCAATAAGAGCATCCAAGTGCTAAGGTAAGCATCGATGGTTCTCGGATAACTCTCACAAGGCCAAACGATACGTCCTTCGGAGCGATACGAAACCACCAAAAGCGTTGGAGAACCCCGTCGCTTCAGAGAAATATCTGAACGCCGATTGACGCCAAACCTACGAACGAGTATTGGAACCGATTGACGACTGAACTAGAGACCGATCTAGACGTCGATTGGAACCAAGACCGGAGGTCCGTCTTCTGATAACGTTCAGCCGTAATCCGTTGACTGAAACACGTCCTTTTCGATCGTCATTTCCTTCGAATCGTCACTTGATCGTCTCTCGTTTCATCTCGATTGGAGTTTCCGTCAAACCGTCATGATGATAATCATAAGGATTCATATTTTTCGTGGACTTTGTATCGATCGTGTAAAACGGCGACGGTTAACCTAAACACTGGAAGAGTCTAAACTATACGATTGGACTTATCGTTCCACGAAACTATTACCGCTTGGTCTTACGAGAAACGGTTTCCCGCGCCAATCGTAAAGATCACCCAGCCGCGAAACGGCCCGAAAGGACCCAAACCGCGATAACGGCCCACTTACGATTCCGGGCGAGAACCGGCCCATCTACAATGACGGTTTGCCAGGGTTTTGCGAAAATGTTAAGTTTCAAGAAGATAAAGAAGGATCTCGAAAAGATATATGC
>OVAN01006216.1:0-13999 GCA_900406275.1 Anastatica hierochuntica | reverse complement strand
GGGGTGGTTCTACGATGAGTATGAGCCGGGTGATCCATGGCTTCATCAAGGGAACCTAAAAGAGAAAGTCAAGCAAAGGGACTTTAAACAAAGCNAATGCAATCTCCATGAAAGAAGGAAGGAGACTAAATGATCCAAGAAACATACACGTTGAGGAGATAAGGATGAATGGGTTTAGGGGCTGGTTATACGATGAGTATGAGCCGGGTGATCCATGGCTTCATCAAGGGAACCTAAAAGAGAAAGTCAAGCAAAGGGACTTTAAACAAAGCCCACTTGGGAGGCAATCCCATGAATATCCTTTTTATTATGCTTTTATTTTAAGTCTTTAATTTTGCTTTTGTCTTGGTTGGCTTTAAAATATTTTTAGGGGAGTTGGAAGCTTGTAGCCCTTTGAGTTGAGCTTAAGATTTATGATGCTTTCTAAGTCCAATTTTCTAATGATGATTTAAATTTGATTTGGACACTTGATTAGGGACGCCTAAGAGTAGTGTTTATGCATGAATTTGTTTCGTGTGGTATTATATTAGCATTGGGTTGGTGCATATGATCCAAGCTTTGGGATAAATTGCTAATTTCTAAGTTACTTGTTTGAATCCATGAATAATTTGAAATAGACATAACCTAGGAAAATGTCTACTTCATGAATTTAAGTTTGATTTTGTCTTAAGAAATGGATTTGACATGATTGCTTAGGAAAGTGAATGTTGATTTAAGCTTGAGTTTGGAAGTTGTTTGAATGATTTTGCTAAGTTGACTTGAGTAGAACCAATTAATTAATGACTTATGTTCTTAATTGAATTGATTATGGTTTAGACTCCTTCTTGGCATATCATTCGAATCTAGTTAGTGGGCCTGATTTTGTTGGGCCAGATCGAATGGGTTTATGGGTCGGATCCTCGATATGGATCCAGATAAATGGGTCGAAGTTGATGTGGTTGCTTACGTGAATGGATCTGTTGATGTGGCGAGTCCAGATTAATCCACGTGTCGGATCAGTGATGACTGTGTCGGACCGAGTTGACAAGTTTGACTGTGTTGACTGGATTCGACCAATTGACCAGATTTGACCATTGACCACGAATTTGACTGTTGACTTTTCCCGAGCGTTGACTTTTTCGTTAACTTTGATCGGTTAACCTGATTCGGTCTGCTTTGACCTGTAGGGTCCACTTTTCCGTTACAAATCTATTTTTCTCCGTTCTGGGGCTATTCTGACTGATTTTTCACCCTAATTTCAAATTCAGAGTCTAATAAAGCGTTCAAGATTCAGAAACGGCACTTTTTACGATTTGCTAAGGTGAGGATCTAATGCATAAACCCCCTTGTAGGCTCTTGGTTTAGCAATCAATTATCGTTAGATTAGCACCGGAACATGTCTTGTTCGATTGTTTGAGTCTGCTTGGAGTCTATTTATTTCCTTATTTGTTAAATTGGACTTAGGATAATAGATCATATCACTATTACTTGTCTCGTATGATGTTTGCTAGTGTGTGATTTATATTATATATGTGTATGTGGATATGGATGTGGAGACCTGGGCGTGGGGTACAGAGTCGGGCTGCTATATACCGGGGTCATGTGTATGGAGGGTGCGAGCAGCAAGTCGATCTGTTGTTCATAGACCTAACTTCGATAAAGCGTCGACGACAATGATGTGTATGGGCACTTACCCTATGCTGAGGGAGCCTCTTCGGAGAGTGTGGGCGATCACTGAAGTCACAAGATAGGATCATTGTTTGCTATGTTTGGGCACATTAGGTGTCATATTTGTTGCATATTTTAGAACTAGTCTAGCATGGTTGTATTGCTGAGTCGGATCTGCGTACTTGTGTGTGCAACTATCCATACCTCGCTGAGTGATTCGCCTGTCACTCACCCCTCTGTTTCCCTTCCCTTTTCAGGTGAGACTACGAATAGTCAGAAGAGTTGGATGATTTCTGGTGTTGTTTTGAGATCAACTGTTTTATTTGATTTTAGCCTTTTAGACATTTTATTTGTTTATTGGTTTAGACTTGGTTTATTACGGTTATTGGTATTGTTTGGAGATTTTCGGTGTTAGACATTATTTATGAGATTTATGAGTTGATCCTCTGTGTTTGGAGTTGCGTGTTTGGCAAGTTAGGGTTAGTAGCACGCCATTCTCGAGGGTAGTTGAGACGGGGGTTACATTTTTTTTAGATCTTCGAAAGTTACATGCTTGGTCATTGACGCCTAGTAAGTGTTCGATGAAATGCCATGAAAAAAACTATGTTTTTCATCTTGGCTAACGAGAGTAGATGTCCATAGGTGTTAAATAGCTAAAGGGCTTGTAGATTACTATCACATACATGTTTAGATAGGCAAAAAGCGAGAGTTGAGCCTTATAATGTATATGGGTGAATAGATCTTCGCCATGAGAGTGAGTGGATCGATTAAGAAGGGATCTTTGGCCTAGGAATAGGTTTGATCATTTAATAAAGTCTAGAGAAACCCATTTGCATTCTTGGATTTAATTCTAAATGATCTCCATGTCTCAAGGTCGGCTTCATCCATCTTGAATCTTGCATTTTTTGTCTTGATTTTACGAATTAGCTACTTGCTTTGACCTTGTGCTTGCTTGCTTGATTCATTTGTTGCATATGTGTTAGTGTGTTAAGGTTGTGTTGCATCTAGTTTAAGTATCAACTGTCACCTCTCTTTTTATTGTCTTATCTTAGGAGATATTGTGTATTCCTATTGTTTGAATCTCTAGTTCTCGTGAAATCGACCCTTAAGTACTACAATCAACATAGCTGCATAATTGCGGTTTAATGAGGATTGTTAGTTGATTAAAGTTTATAGATTTAAAACTTGAAGTTGATTTAATTACTATTGAAACCGAACCTCCTTAGATGGGTTGAAAATAGTAGATAGGATGGTGGATGAGATCTCACCGGTTGGTAGAGAGGTGTGGACCGGTTTTTGACGTGGAGGTTGTTGCGGCCAGTCGATGAGAGTAAGAGCCACACGCGGATGAGGCACAGAGGGGCTAGGACCCGTCTGGGTTGGAAATGAGCTGTCAGGCAGTGTGGAGGTATCCGTGGACCGATTCTTGAGATGGCCAAGGCGCTGGACAGGAGGGAGCTGGCACCGGGTGGCGTGGCTGTTTGGACAGGTTTTTTTGCCGAGAGATTGCACGCGGTCGATGCTAAGGATGATGTGCCATGGTTAGTTGAGGCTTTTGGTCTGTGAGACCAAGTCATGGCCCTTTTTGGCCCCTGGACTGGTGGGAAGCTTCCGTGGACCGGTGGGAATTTTTAGGTGGTCTGAACGATCTTATCGTGTCCGGATTGCAATTTTTTCCGTTTTCTTTAGCTGCAAAGTGATTTCCTACAAAAAAAACAAACTGTAAAAACATGAACAAAATGTTTTAAAAATCAAATAATATTCAATATAATGCCAATTAGTCCTAAGAAAAAATCCTAAAATTCAACAGAACGAAAATAAAATCAAAAGTTAAAGAACGCATAGGTTGCCTCCCATAAAGCGCTTGTTTAAGCTCTTTAGGTTGACCCTTGGATTGTTTGTAATGTGGCTATCCAAATAAGGATTTTGTCACACCCTTTACATGCATTCTCAATGATTCAACAAAGTTCTCAATGGGTTTCAAAGTTTCCCATTCTGGTTGATTCCATGGAATTGGTTTCGGACCCTGAAATCGTCTTGGACGGGATTGAGGAGATGTTGCAAAGTAGAATGGCTTCTGGAAGATATTGATGAGCTTAATAACCCAATTAGACCCATTCATAACAACATCTAGTGGTTCCAGGACTAATTTCACTACTGAAACGTTCTTCTTGCTTGTGAACAAACCGAGTTTTTAATCTCGATTTTGTAACTTGGATCGTCGAGGTCATCATCCAAGGCATGTAATAAACCAATGGCTCGGGTAAAACGTGGCTGGCCAATCCTTGAATCATCATGGTTAGACATATATCTTCAAAGCGTGTAAGAACAAATGTCTTCTCTACACATTTTTCTTCATATTCTTCAAGATAAATGTGAAAATCATCAAGCTTTGCTCCTAATCACGAAGTTTACATGGATCATGGTCCATATTTTGCATCATCAGTATGATGAAGTTCTAGATATTTCCCCTATGAGTGTTGATCTCATCAGCTTTTATGGAAAAATCGCCAATTTCGCTTTCTAACTTCTTGTTCTTCTTAAGAAGGTCCTTGTGAATCCTTTTGAGTTTGAAATCATGCTTCAAATATCAGTCCACTTCATCTTCTCCACATGATTCTCTTGATGCATGAGTATTCTTACTTTCGATGACACAATCCGATTTTCTTTGGTTTGTTCGGTTTTTTCGATTTGAAGATGTTATTCGGAAAGGGCTGAAGATCTTTTTTGATGGACTCATCCACTGTAGTTAGAGAGTCATAAATATTTTTTTAGTTTTGCTTTAAGGTCTCCAAACTTCTCCTTTAGGTCGAAATACATGGTATCGAGTTTCGTTTTGAACTTTTGCTCAACTTCTCTTTGATTTTTAAAGAGTTGTACCACCTTGAGAGACTCCTTAAGCACATGATTATGAGTTTTTGAAGACTTTGGACGTGGCTGGTAAGCTGTGAGAATGTGGTTTTGATGATGAACCACGTGAGCTAAAAAGAAAGGGAACCCTTAGTTATCGAAGTTCCTTTGATTCTACTATGATTGTGCCTATGTTTGCTGGTATGTATGATGATGATGATTATGCTTTCCCATAGAAAAGGAATCGGAAAACACTTTCCAATTGTAGGATGACTGTTGGATCCTAGCAATCGACCATATCTTTGATGAGTTTGACAGATATCTTCCTCCGAATAAAACCATGATCGATTTCTTTGAAAATACAACGTATCTCCTCTTTGATTTGAATACTTTTGATGATCTTGAGGGTTGAAGCTCCTTAAAAATGTAGTCTCCTTAATTAGGAAGATAAATTTCCTCATTTTGTTCACTAAAAATCAAGAGACACAAAAGGAAAAAGTGAATAGAAAAGGGGAAAAAATTAGGAAAAAGGAAAAATCATAAAAAAAAGGGAATCATAAAACTAAAAGAAAAAATAAAGAATAGGAAAAAGTTTATAGACTAATCTTAGATCGAAATCTTAAGGCAACTAACAATTCCCTGGAAATGGTGCCAGAAAGGTTAATGTGTGTCAAGTTTCACCCAAAACACGACACCACAACTGCAAGTGCACAGCGTAGTTGTAGTACTTCAAGTATCGATCCCACAAGGACGAGTAGTGCACTAAAGATCTGTGGAGTTTGGAATAAGCTAGGAAGAAACAAAGGTGAATTGGTTTTTTGGTTTTTATATGAATTAAAGAAACAAAACATAATGTAAAAGCAATGAAAAATCAATGAAAGATAAATTGTAGACAAATTGGAATCACAGAGAAACGTAATTATCATGCAATGGGTTTGACTTTCGGGTACTGCTGAGTTTAGGTATAGAATACGAACTCCTAATAAATCCTCTCCAATTTCGACGTTCGGGATTATATACTAATGACAACAAAGGAACATCGATGTTCGTATAGCGTTGTAATTGTCAAGTATGCATTAAGTATGTGTGTATGATTGGATGTTCACAATCTAGATTGATGTACTTTCGTAAGGCATCTAAATATAATTACTTACTAAATACTAGTTCCAGCAGTAATACAAAATTTTTGAACGCATACAACTTTAGATCTATTCACAAACTTGCCTTGGAAGTAAATAGCATTGAACACGAGCAAGGTGATAACGTTAATGATAAATCCTAATATATATATATATAAATCCCTAAGAATACATGAACATGACCTCATGATTACCTACTGTCTAACTAACAAACTGCTCTAAATTTAACATGTAAAACATGCAGCAACAAAAATAGAAAGCATTAGATCAATCATAGATAGAGGGAACAACAAAATCGGGTTTTATTGACGAAAAAAAGAAGAAACAATGAAGTCTTGAGATGGGAAGGGAACAACCCCAAATGGCTCATCCCACTCCTTAAACTTCTAATCTACCCTAAAATAATCCAACTCTACAAAATTCAAAGATTAAAAACAAATATATATAGTCTTTGTCCAACTTAGGTTGAGCTTTTTCTAGAATGGATTTTACTTTAATTCTTGGGCTTTTAAAGGCTTGTAAGACATCCAATTTGGTCATGTTAAAGTCTTGATTGAATCCAAAGTCGTTTTCCTTTAGTTATGGCTTTCAAGCGCATCATTTATTCGCGAGCCAGTAAAACCAATCTTCAGTTTATTTAGTATAACTCTTGATCAAAAACTATGAATCATGCCAAACCACTTTCATATGAAAGCTAACTCAATTTTTCAGCTCCTGTCAAACGTTTATCAAAATCCAACGGTGGGAAGGTCTTCATCTTGGATGATCTTTGTAATGCTCGGAAACTATCTAGAAACTATCTTTTACTCCAATTAGTTCCATAATGCTCCAAAATCTATATTTTCACCTGAAATGATTCAAAACACTAAAATACAAGAAAACTACCTTTTCATGCATAAATTTTCTTAAAAACACTAAGAAAACATACTAAAATCTATAGGAAAAGTGGTAAAATATTAGTGTTATCACCAAGGATGGCCAAGCCTGAAATCAGCTAGCGAAGTACGGAGTTTCCATGGACTTGCGGATTTTATCGACATTTTGTGAAGGATTTCAATACCTTCTTCGCTCAACTTAAAGAAGTGATCAAGAAAAATGTGGGATTCAAATGGGTGGATGCATAAGAAACAGCCTTTCAATCCTTAAAAGAGAAGCTTACTCATGCACACTTTTAATCTTACCAGATTTTTATTTAGCTTTTGTAATCGACTGTGATACATTTGGTGTTGGTAATTATGTTGTTGTAATGTAGAAAAGGAAGCACATTGCTTATTTTGGTGAAAAGCTTGGAGGAGTCATGCTAAGTTATGCAACTTACGACAAGGAGCTCTATGTTTTAGTTTGTGCTTTGAAAACGTGGCAGCATTATCTATGGTCAAAGTAGTTAATTATTCATATTGAACATGAATTTCTCAACTACTTAAATGGTCAAAACAAGCTCAGTAAAAGGCACGCCAGGTGGGTAGAATTGATTGAGACATTCCCTTACGTCATCAAGTACAAACAAGGTAAGGAAAATATAGTTGTTGATGCATTCACCGCAAGTAATATGAGCATTTATAGCACATGAAGATAGCACAGTTTCACGAACTGCTAGTATAGATTTTCTGCAGATATATTATAGCATTTTATAAACGCTATGCCATAATTTCATTGAGCAGGAACAAAAGTTTTAGTTTTTGAGCCTTATTTGTGTTGTGTGCGCGAAACACTGTGTCAATTTTCGTTTACACGAAATTTTTTAGTCTATTATAGCATTTTAAAAAGGCTATGCCTATATTTCGTTAAGCGGGAACAAAAATTTTCGTTTTGGAGCCAAGCACTTAGCAGGTTTTCATTTGGCGCCAAACACTTAGCATGTTTTAATTTGGCGAAATTTTTTTCTTCTATTATAGCATATCTAAAATGCTAAGATAGGATATAAAGTGTTACACCCTATACCCTATACCCTAAACCCTTAACCCCAAATTTTAAACATATGCTATATATCCTAAACCCTAAACTCTAAACTTAAACTATATAAAATGTTATACAATAAACCCTAAACTCTAAACCCTAAACTATATAACATGTTATACCATAAACTCTAAACCCAAAACTATATAACATGTTATACCATAAATCCTAAACTCTAAACATAAACTATAAGAAATGTATTCCCCAAATCATAAACTCAAAATCTAAACTATATAAAATGTTAAATGCCAAATCTTAAACTATAAATCTAAACCCAAACTTCAAATCTTATATCTAAACTCCAAACAGTACACCCCAATCTCCAATTCATAAACATATGTTTAACTATTAATACTGACATTTTATATAAATTGTAAATTCCAAATCTATCTTTCAAAACTTAATCCCTAACATTAAATTGTATTACAAAATTTTTATAAAAAATTCAATTAATTCATTATTCATAACCATTAAACTTTACAAAATATTACTAACTACTAAATAAATAAATAAATATATAAAATAATTAATTTTTTAAATTATTGCTCAAATAAGAATTTTGAAAAAAATGCACCCTTTCTCGGTTAACAATATATATATAATAAAATAATATATATATATATATATATAATATAGATATATATATATATATAACAAAATAATTTGAACAAAAAAATACTAAAAACTATGTTATTAGTCTTGTGTGCTCTTTATCAGCTTAGGCTAACATGTGAGTTGGGTTAACTAAATAAATCAGTAAGGGGAGAAAAAAAAAGCTTATTGGACAAAAAAAACTCTTTCGTTTCCTCTGTCGCTTTCTCGGGCTTGTTCTTCATTTCTACCACTGGCACTCTCTCTCTCTCTCTCTCATCTATCTCTCTCGTTTCTCAGTTAATTGTTCTCTCATCTACCACTAGATCTTCAAGTTCGATCTCATATATCTCTCGTTTCTTCGCTTTGTCTCTCGACTATGGACTTTTGATGTTTTCGCTTTTAGGGTTTCAATCTCTTTGATTCCAAATCCTTTTTGTAAACGTGCAACGTATTGATCTCGACTGAACCAACAGGGTTTTGATCGTGACTGAACCAACATCGTTTGCTTACAGCCTCTTCTGCGGCGACTAAGCTTCTCAGATTATCAGTATCTCCAGACGGTGAAGATGACGACAACAACAGCGAGAAATCCAACAACAACACAAAGCTCTTTAACAATCTCAATGTTGCCTCACCTCTCTATCGATCCTGAGCTCATCCTATGAACAAAGTTTTAGGACAACAAGAGATGTACATTCTCTGAAACTACTGCCAAAACCGCTACTTGCAATGAGGATTTACCAACGCTAATACTGAGGTCAAAACAAAATCTCTGAAAGTACAAGTTAAGGTCAGTTTCATAAGAATATGTTTGGAGTTGCGGATGAAAATTAGTTCAGATTTATTACTTTTGAAACAGTATAGTGTTTTGTGGTAAAGTCTTTATCTTTGATGGTGGATTTGTTTTCTTGCATAGATGATTTTAGTGGCTCTGGGAAGATGAAAAGGCATATTTTTATCCTCACCGAGTTTTCTATCTATTGGTTGATCCTTGCACCATTGGAGTAGATGTGTTTGAGCAAATTAACGAAAAATTATTTGCTATCATTATCCGTGAAACTTTGTGAACTCTGTTTCTTCCTTGACTTTGCTTTTACTAGTGACTTTAGAGGATCCACTATCAATTCTTAACTATCCTATATTTATTTATGAAACAAGGAAAGAATAACACTTTTATTTATCTTTTGTAAAGAAAATTATCATGTGAATTTCTATTTTGTGAAGCTCAGCTATAGGTTATCGGTGCAGCTTGTGTTTTAATCTAAATAATGGTTTCTTCTTCTGTTCATTTCAGATTTGAGTATAATGCTTCTGCCTCGTTAGTAAAGGAAGTCTCCTTTGAGAAAGTTGAAGGTTTGAAATGAATATAATACTGAACAAGACATTTTGAATCTATATTATTCTTAGAGTTGTGCCTCTGATACAATGCCTTAGAGTTGTGTACTCTAAATGTCTTACGTGGCTACTTTCAAAAATTTCAGTTAGATGTTGTGCTTTGTTGGTTTATTGTTTGCAGCTCTTGTTAGTGGAGTGGGACTAGGCTTTGCAAATCCAGCTCTTGGTTGTCTTGCAGACATATACTCTTTCTCAAAGATTAGTACTTGTGGAATCTTTGTTATATTAGGTGATTTATCAATGATATATCATAAGTGTGTGATTTTTTTTTGTTCTGTTTCTCCTTTGTGGAAGCAATCACTTTGTTTTGTTGAATAGTCAACCCATTGTTTACTTTTTCTATGTATTGTGGAACAGGGCTCACTTTACGTACTGAAGCAATTGGTGATGTTGTAAAAGGATGGTTGTGGGAACCGAAATTCTCACTGTCAATGTTTACGTGGTTCATGGATTCTCTGTGGCCAAAAAACGGTAAGATCAAATGATGAACACGAGAAATTAGGTTAAAGTTATGAAACTAAGCTGCAAAACGAAATAAGTCAAAAAGTGTGTGTAAAGCAGATACGAATACAGATTGCGAGATCGAAATTAATACGATTCGTATGACGAAAGTAAGATGAACAAGACGAATAACGTAATTGAGATTGATACGAAACAGGTTACGGAACTTAATGCATATAACAATGATAAGATAACACGATTCGTGACGTGAAATAGTATGAACACGAAAGTAAATAGTAGATCAAAACGTAAAAGAATACGAAGAACAATAATCGAAAGTCACAGTTAACGAAGAAAGACAAAGGGATCTTATTTGAATTCTTTTTTGAGCGTACGCAACCGATGTTTAAGTCGTGGCCGTAAGAACTGTTGGCGACGAATCCCTAGAACTACAACGTAGACTCGTAATCTAGTTGAGACGTAGCTCGCTAACGAAACAAAGTAAGAACCCTAGTTTTCTAAGTGTTTTTGGTGACGAAAATTGTGTTCTCTCTCTCATCATCCTTCACACCCTTTATATAGATCTTCGTGGGCTTGGCTCGTTTCCTTTTCTGTCCTCGATTCGTGCTTATCTCTTCGTGGAAATATTCATTTTCCTTGATTCACGTATATCCTTTTTCGAGATCATTCTTTATCTTCTCCATTTTCCATATTTATCTCGAATCTTGACTTTAATCGTGAAACCCTAGTCAACCGTCATTGTAAATGGGCCGGTTCTCGCCTGAAATCGTAAGTGGATTGTTATCACGGTTTGGGCCCTTTCGGGCCGTTTTGCGGCTAAGTGACTTTTACGATTTCTTTTAGAGAAACCATTCCTCGTAAGATCATGCGGTGATAGTCTCGTGCAATGGTGAGACCGATCGTATAGTTTATAATCTTCTAGTGTTTAAGTTAACCGTCATCGTTTTATACGATCGATACAGAATCTCACAGGAAGGATGAATCCTTACGATTATCGTCGCAACGGTTTGACGAAAACTCCAATCAAGACGAAACGAGAGATGATCAAATAACGATTCGAAGGAGATGATGATCGGAAAGGACGTGGTTCAGTCAATGGATAATGGCTGAATGTTTTCCATGTCTTAGCACCAATTGGTGCCAAGATAGACGCTCTGTCTAGCCTTCGCGCCAATTGGCGCCAAGACAGACGCTCCGTCTTGGCCTTGGTGCCAATTGGCGCTAAGACAGATGCTCCGTCTTGGTCTTGGTGCCAATTGGCGCCAAGACAGACTCTCTTTGTTGGCCTTGGCGCCAATTGTCGCAAAGACAGACGCTCCATCTTGGCCTTGGCGCCAAGACAGGTGCTCCGTCTTAGCCTTGGCGCCAATTGGCGCCAAGATAGACTCTCCGTGTTGGCCTTGGCGTCAATTGGCGCCCAGACAGACGCTCCGTCTTGGCCTTGGCGCCAATTGGCGCTAAGACAAATGCTCCGTCTTGGCCTTGGCGCCTTTTGGCGCCAAGACAGACTCTCCGTGTTGGCCTTGGCGCCAATTGGCGCCAAGACAAACTCTCCGTGTTCGCCTTGGCGTCAATTGGCGCCAAGACAAACGCTTCGTCTTGGCCTTGGCGCCAATTGGCGCTAAGACAGATGCTCCGTCTAGGCCTTGGCGCCAATAGGCGCCAAGAAAGATGCTCCGTCTTGGCCTTGGTGCCAATTGGCGCCAAGACA
This sequence comes from Anastatica hierochuntica, assembly GCA_900406275.1. Classification (NCBI taxonomy): domain Eukaryota; kingdom Viridiplantae; phylum Streptophyta; class Magnoliopsida; order Brassicales; family Brassicaceae; genus Anastatica; species Anastatica hierochuntica. The sequence continues at coordinate 2,245 of OVAN01006216.1, read as the reverse complement.
AACTCTCTGTGTTGGCCTTGGCGCCAATTGGCTCCAAGACAGACGCTCTGTCTTGGCCTTGGCGCCAAGACAAACGCTCTGTCTTGGCCTTGGTGCCAATTGACGCTAAGACAGACACCCCGTCTGGATGTTTCTACGAAACGATTCGGTTGTATGATCATACGGTGGTTTCGTATCGTTCCGAAACTCGTATCTCGGGATCTTTCGGGAGTTATCCAGAAACCTCGGATGTTAACTTTAGTTTTGCAATGCTTAGTCGTGTGTGGATGGCTGAACTTCGTTGAGTGATTGTCCACGATTAGCTATACGCGAGGTTCCGTAGTTTGGTCGAGAAGAGTCGATCTGGATGACTTCTCGTCGCTCGGAGACTTATCTAGACGACCGTGAGTCTAGACTATAGTAAGTCTAGATGACAGCGAGTCTAGACGACGGTGAGTCTAGATGACGATAAGTCTAGACGACGTGAAATCTAGACCACGGTGAGTCTAGAAAACGGCAAGTCTATACGTTGTTGAGTCTAGACGACGGTAAGTTTAGACGACGGTAAGTCTAGACATTTTTTTTGTTTCCGAGTAAGTTTGATTAGAGATGCAATCTTGGACGTTGATTTCGAGATGACCATTTTTGACACCAACAATTAGCCCCACAGTCCGCAAGTTTTAGGAAAAATTCTTGTGGGCAAGTGATGCGTGTTTAATCGGAATCTACGGCCAAGAGTGCTTTTTCCTTTCTCGAAAACTTTGGTCGATTAATTTATTGCGGAAGATCCCAACAAGTATCGTAATGTGATAGGATTGGGGATGCGCCTCGTAGAGGCTGCCTATGTACCCTTGTGGAAGGGATCAAGCCTTTCGTAGTTCGTTCTGGGGTCAAGGTTCTTACGACTTGTTTCCCAGTGGACCTTTATGGTTTAGATGGCGCTCGTTCTCTTGTGTTATATTGGTTCAAAACTCGGGTCGGTGAGTTCGAGAGAGATTTCGAAAAGACTGCGAGTTCGTCGCTCAAGGAGAAGAAGGTTAGGAAGGCGAGAGCCTTAGGGCTTGAAGCAAAGAAGGTTTATTAAGCCGCGGGATCATGGAGGTCATGTATGAGTCGAGGGTCGCTTTGCACGCCGATTCTGAAGCTCGTTTCGCCGAGACCGCGAGCTCCCTAGATTCATTGATGGGCGTTCATGACAGCGATCTTGCCTTGGCGGTCACCGAAGGAGTAATGAGCGAGATTCAGATATGGAGGATCCTTGTCTCCGCAGGCAGAAGGGGTCAAGCTATCTGTTCAGAGAGCGGAGCTAGTGGTTGCCTCAGTTGTAACCAAACGTTCGATCCAGTCTACGACCAGCTTTGATAAGTACGAGTGTGCGCGTTAATCATTTGAAGAGTTCTACGAATGCAGTGATTCGGTAGGTGCATTGCGGTGAATATGGGGTTCTGATTACTCTTATCATGCCGAGACAGATAGGCTGACCGGTCATATGGATAGGCGCGAGAACATGGAGTCTTTGATCCTTCGATCGGAGGGAGGATTCGGAGTCACTGGGATCCAATTTTCGTTTCTCCGGATCCGGAGGAAGTCGGTTACTCTGTTTGGTGCGACGATGACGCGGTGGATAAGTGCCCGAACCCATCCGATGTGAACGAGTTTTCAATATCCGGTTTCTTTTAGGATTTTGCTCGTCGAAGTGAATATGTTCCCTTTCTTATCGTTAGTTTGTTTTTCGGCCGCGTGTCGCCATTTGCGTATGTTTAGGCCGAGCGTTGCCGTTTTTAGATTAATGGGATTGGCTGTTTGTGTCTTTGAATCTCCGCCGCTCTCGCGGTTTTTATGTTAATGAATGATGCAGTTTAGCGTATGAGTTTTGCGATTTGTCGCAGTGTAGAGGGAAGAATACGAGTTGTCGTCTCGTATCTAACTCTTTTTGTTGATCGTCCTATGCGTTGCTCGTTTTAGACATTGCAAAATTTTGTAGAATATTGCGAGTGTTTTGATAGGAACAAAGAGACATGGTTTAAGATTCTCGTATCGGTTAGATATCATGCCTAGAGATGTTAGAGACCAGTGTGCTGGGTTTAGGGCAAGACCTAGGTTTACTCTCAGTTTTAGGGGGTGCGATGACTAATCCCGACTTACGTATCCCGTTGCGATTTCAACCTGATTCTGTACCGATTTAGAGTTCGCGATATATTCTCGGACTTGTCTTGTCGGAATCGAGCATCTCTCCAGAGACAATTTTTAAGTCGCCTGGAAGTGT
>OVAN01006215.1:0-21743 GCA_900406275.1 Anastatica hierochuntica | reverse complement strand
CCTTATTCATTAATAAAGTGATTGATGTTTTCCATTAGTTTCACAACAATGTTTTCCATTATAAAGTCTCTCAATCAAATTGCCGTTTTTATAATTATGTTAACATGAATAAATGTTGTATTTCTTTTTTGGACAAATGGATTAACATCATATTGTGATGAATTCTATCTAAATATTCTTCTAATAAACTTGCTCTTTTTGTAGTAAGCTCATCTTTCTCGGCATACGGATTGTGTTTTGGCTAGAGCATCCAATGATTTTGGTATTTGGTTGTTCATTTCGATCATTCCGGTTTCTTTATGTTTCAAAGAATGTAACCAAGCAGTTTTCGAAATATTTCAATTCAGTTTGGTTCCCCGTTCGATTTTGATTGAATTAAGTAATCGTCTGGATATTTATTTTTGGATATTTTCTTGGTTATTTTGAATATATTCGAGTACTTCTAGATATATTTTCGAATATTTTAGATATTTTTTTTATTATTCTATATATCTCAGTTTTGTTTCGATTTGGTTTTTTCAACTCTTTAGGTTTGATTTTTTGGTTCCGATTAATATGTCTATCCCTAAACCACTCCATCCAACACATTATCAAATTGATAAGAGATTATTTGGGTAGCTAACACCACATATCGATAATATGCCAATAAGTTGCATATTTTTCGGCTCAACATAGGCCACTAACTAAAAAAGAGTATCATTTCTTGAAGTCATTTACACCGTCAAAATATATCTAAATTTCTTGTTAGCTTATATTTCCTTTAGAATGCTAGAGCTAATGTTTTTCTTGTATATAACATTTAAAGTTTTGTGTTCGGTGGGAAAATCTATATATACAAAACACTTTTAAGCAAAGTTTTTAACACATAATTCTACTGCATGCTGAGATAATTGTGATGTTCGCTTGGCAGACGCAGTTTCCTGCGGCTGCGACTACGTCTATATTTTACATAAAAGTTTGTTCGTTTGGTTGACGTCGGTACTGCGTCTGGACGCTACGAAACGCGACGAACGCTGATTTTATCAGCGTCTGCGTCTAAAATTTTGCGCTTGCGTCTGCGTCAACTCCCTGCGACTACATCAATTTCCTGCATCTTTTAAATGAAAATTTTCCTGAGGTTGCGGCTGCGTCTGCCAAACGAACAACAATTAAACGAGATTGATGCAGACGCAACCGCAGCCGCAACCATAGCCGCAGCCGAAGGAAGCTGCGTCTGCCAAACGAACAGCACTAATAATAAACAGAGGTCGCGTCTTCAAAAATTTCATTCAGAAGAATCACTCTCTTACACTAAAAGCCATCACTTTCATTTCACATACATGTATAATTGGTTTATGAAAATCTCCAATTTTGATCCCTGAATTTTTAACTCCGTAGTGCTTTTTCCTATTTACTCCTTTTTTATGTCATCAAAGCATTTTAGCATCTGAAAGAAGCAACACTCAATCACGTTTCTTTCCTGGCAGAAGAGTAGCATAAAAATGTGAAAAATTAAACCAATCGAATGTTTAAGATCCAACATAACGATCAAAAGAAAAACGATCTAGATACTTTCTCAAACATGGTTTTATTTAAGTTATTCTGCAGTTCATTTTGTAGTCACCCTAATCTCTAAACTCAATTCATGAAAACAAAGTAATTTAATACTTTCTTACCTTTCCCAATAAGATGGTCCGAAGAGATTCCGGAGATCGTCTAAGCTTTCGGATGGTCTTTAAGTTAAATGTTGTTTTACTATCTCCGAAGGTACCCATTGTCAAAGGCTTTGAGATAATCTTGCTGGTGAAATATGAAATGTCCTTCAAGATTGGTTGGTTTACTATCTTCAAGGTTTGTTTTTAGATAAATAAAGAAACAAATCGTGATGATGGAAGTTAACTGTCAAACAATGTAAATGAAGTTAAATGTGAACAACAATAAAAGAAGAAATTTTTTAAATTATTATATTAAAATAAGTAATTAGGTCATTAACAAACTACAAACCTTTTCCTCCTGCATCATTTTTTCAGGTCTTTAGCTGTTAATTTAATGGCTCATGCGACAAACTCATGACTATGCATTCAAGAATGTAATTGTCAGCCAGGATTCCTACATATATTGGTTTTACTTTTGTGCATGTCTCTCACCACAGGGAAGAGGTAGTCAATTAATTTATAAAACAAAGAGCATAGTAAGAGACAGTAGGTTTGTTAACTCACCGAGCAACCATAGATTCCAAACAATGCAGTGTGTTAAATATGCTAGTGAATGCAGTGCATGACTGGACCTGCAGGTATTCAATTAGAATATTGATATTTGTAACCAGACGTAGGAAACTTGTATCACTATTATTGATTTCTTAACAGTGGTTGGGAAGATGTGTACATTCTTTTAAGGCGAGGAAATAGTCTTGTGTGATCTTACCTGTTTAAGGCACATCCTCGTACATCAATCGCATGGACATAAACCCACTCAACGAATCCGATCTATGTTTCCTGCATCTCTTTCACTGCACATATGGGGACACAATCACTAAATTTCCAAAACCCATTCTTCATTCAAAGAGATCAAATCCCAAATTTTTAAAAAGACCAAGAACAATTATAGCTTTAAGAGATTCATTTATTCAGAACAACATCACAACTCACAAGCTACAACTACTACACAAAACTCATCAATGATAATAAAATCTTGGAGAATAAAAAAAACAGAATTAATACATACACATCTGCATATTTTTGAACTTCTTCAGCTGCATAGAAGAAAACATCTTTCTACCATAGATCGAAGTTGTTACCTTCCATCATTTTCTTCTTCCTCATAGCTCACCCAACACGGAACACATAGAAGAAGAGAAAACAAAAGAGAATCGAAATTTCCACTCTGTGAGATTTAATAGCTTGTTATCATAATTGTACGTTTCTTTATGTGTTTTCTGTAAAACTATACCTGGGATATGCCTTTGGATTGACATTGGTCAACGACTATGTGGTTTCTTTTTCTGGCGCCTCTCGAGCCAGAGCTCACTGGCGGCGGGATCTCTCAGCCATCTCTGCTTGTTGCTCTTTTCCTTGCTCTTCACATATCTCTTTCTTCTGTTTTTCCGCTTTTAAAATTTTTGAAGCTTTGCTTCGGGAGATCCTGACATAGCGTTAATCCTAACTCGCGGAAAAAACGGATTAGGAACGACCTTATAGAACCATTTCTCTCAGTTTCGCAATCTCTATGGCTCCTCTCGTTTTCGGCTGTGAGGGTTAGATCTCACAATCAATAAGGATTAGGTTTAGAGAAAATAGAATGGTGGAGACAAAGTTGGAACGAACCCCGTTTGAGCTAAACAATGGATTAAATGGATGTAACATTTTCTTTATTAGTAATCGCTAAGAGTTTTATAGGAAGAAGAAGAATCAGAATTGAGTAGTAACGAAAGATCGGAATGTGAAAATGATATTATTGAAGGTTAAAAATGTTGCCAGCCTCCTTTCCCTTGGTGGCTCCTTGCACTTTATAGCTCTCGACGCTCCTCGAAATCAGGTACCAACTTCCGGGATCTCCTCTGCTAGGATCTCGGAACAGCATCCCATCTTTGACCACCAAAGCGACGTCGTTACCACTCTCTCATCTCTTCTCTTCAAGTGGGCTCTTGAGAGCTTCGACCCACTTAATTTCTTAAGCCCTTGTCCATCTCCTTTCTTTAGTGGGCCTACGAAACCTGGGCCCAATAGTTTCCCTCTGCGTCTAGACCTATGTTGCTTCCCTAGGTTTTGACGCAAATTACGTTTAGATTTCGTAATCATTTCTCCATGCAAATCGATAGCTGTCAATCTCCACGTGGAGATCTGATTCATTTGAAATCAACGGTGACGATTATCTTTCACTAATCCAACGACTCAGACAGGCGCGGAAGGCGAAGAGGTTAACATTGACACTTGTGCCTTATGACGTGATATAAAACTGCCTCATTAACTGCCTTCTCCCTCTATTTTACGCCGTGCCCACGATCAATCAGGTAATTTCTCTCTCTTTTTTGTTTTCTTTTTTACTTTCACATTTTATCTTCTTCTCTTACGCAACCCTTCTTCAACTTAGAGCTCTGTTAGTTTCCTCCCACAATCCTTCTTCTAAGTACTTCAATCCATCTTTCCCTTTTCGAATGGATCACTCAAAAAGCGATGTCGGCGGCTCGAAGGCTCCAAAGAGAGGTGGCAAAAAGAAAACTCCAAATCTGGAATGATCGATAAAACGGTTTCCGTGGTGGTTAAAACGGAGATGATCACGAAATCGCTGGTTCCGGTTAAGGAGGGTCATTCTTCTTTGGGAACTCATCAAGTTTCCACTTTAGAGCATCAAGAAGTGGTGAACCTCATGGCCCAGACATGTGCTCCTAAGAACCTCGCTAGGCTCTGTAGTCCAACGGAAACACCTGAAGACACTCTCCCTGGGTGGCTATGTATGCATGAACACTATATCACCAAATGTCACCTTAGGTTCCCCCTTCCTGATCTTTTACTCGACCTTCTTGACCATTTTAACCTTTCTCTTCCATAGCTTTGTCCCTCTGTGATTAGGGTTATCTAAGGACTAATAGTGAGATCTAGGGAAGAAGACATTGATTTTGGCGTTAAGGAGCTGTTGAGTCTGTATATGCTTAAAGAGAGTCCCCTGATGAAAGAAGCAGGGGGACCTACTATTTACCAGCGAGACCTGGTCACAAGGTATTTAGGTTTTCTGTTAATGATGAGAATTGGCGTAGAAAATTCTTCTTTGTTAAAATCGTTGCCTACACTATTCCCGGCGGTCGTTTTTTACGCCCCACCTGGTCCAAGATGACAGGTTCTCTAGATTTTCCTCAGCTTTCTCCTAAATTTGCCAGAGCTCTAGTTAGGAAACTCACACATTTCCCTGCCAACAGGACCTCTTATCCGGCTGATCGGATCGAAAGAGCCAGATTCCCTTATAAGTACAACCTTAGTCCACCTTTGCTCTCTCCAGTCAACAACCTAGAAGGTTTTGTGTTGATTGTATGGCTCTCTCTTACTTGCTTTTTATTGATTTAACTGATATCTGTATTTCTTTTGTAAACAGTTTTAGAAGAAGCCACTCCTATTGAGGTTTCAACAGACGCTAGCACCTCCGAGACAGTAGGAAACATGCCCCTCCAACCATCATTTCGTTCAATGGAAGCTAGGAACAAACAAGGAAGGCAATATGGGAGCTCTCGTTCCCGCGGAAGTACTAGTGACAAGGTCCCAGGTGGCTCCTTCAGGGACACCATTAGGGAGGTTCTCGATGATGGATCATCCAAGGGGCCTCACGTTGTGATCCCTGTTACGATTGTGATGGATCCTTCCCAGGTCTCTGGGAAAAGAATCGTTGATGATCCAGTAGGTGACTTTGACATTGTTCTTACCGAAAGACCCATGGCTGCCACTGATGAAGAACTTCCTCATGAGCGTGAACCTAGCCCGCTGACATCTAGAGGCAAGGGGGAGACTGAGCTTCCTCCATCAAGAGGTCAAGGTCTGATTCCAGTGATAGGTCTTACAAGTCTGCTCCCTCAACCTCAAGGGGTGGCCAAGGTTCTTGGAGCTTCATCCACTCTAAGTCGGGGTCTATGCTTGAGGATGCTTGGGGTATGGCTACACTAATGCGCCACATGAAACAGGTAGGATGCTCCTTCCCAACCATCAACAACTTATCCAACAGCAAAGGGTATGTGGACGTAGCTTATCATCTGGGCCAGGTACGTACGCTCTTTGACCTCTTATCGATGAGCTTGGGCCTAATTCTTGGTAGGCTTCTGACTTTTTTTGTTTTCATAATGCAGCTGGCCAATGCTTTCAACAAATCATTTCTTGAATATGAGGAAAATTTCTGGGGTTTTCCTAATGCTAAGGAGCTATAGGATGTCAAATCAGCCTTCCTAGAGATCAAGGCCCAGCTTGATTAGTTCAGGTCCCAAGCTTCAGGACTTCATGCTCAGGTTGAGGAGCTGAAGTCCCAATTGAGTTCACTGAAAGAAAAGAATGCGGACCTGAGCCTAGATCTCCAGGTCAAAGGTAACAGGATTGTTGCTCTTGAGAGTGCCAAGAAGACAGTTGATGCTGAGGTCCTTGACCTGGTGGGGGTAAATAGAGAACTTATCGAGAACAAGACTAATGAGGTTCGTCTTACTGTGAGGAGAGGTAAAAAGGAAATGGTGAATGCCTATGAAGCAATCTTAGCTACAATCAAGGAGAAGTTTCAGAGAAAGAAGGAGGAAGTGAGTGCCCAGATTTATGCTGAAGAGATCCAAGCCAATATTGAGCTCCTAACCAGTCTTATCTCCAAGGAGATTACAAGTGCCCAAGCGGAGCATGAACGGTTGGTAGCCCTGCTCCCGAAGGCTACAGCTAATTGGGATAAATCTCAAGTCTTTGACTTTTCTTTGAGGAAGTTTCCTCTACCTCAGGTTTCTGAGGGTTTAGAGGTTCATGCTGCCTCAGTGTTAGAGGTTGCAAATCAGAATAGGTCAGGTGAGTATGGACCTAACCTTGGATTAGTAGGTGTTGAGAGGATTCGGGAGCAAGTGTCAAAAGAGGCGGAAGATCAGGAAGCTAGGGCACAAGACGGATGATTGTTAGATGACTTTAATCTTTTAATTATGCTTTTTGGACTTAATGCCTTACGAGGCTTTCTACTTATGTTTTTCGAGTCTGGAGAGGCTTTTAAACTCTTTGAATTCGGAGCCTGGAGAGGCTTTTAAACTCTTTGAATTCGGAGCCTGGAGAGGCTTTTAAATTCTTTGAATTCAGAGCCTGGAGAGGCTTTTAAACTCGTAAACCTTTTAATGCATACTAATGCATTTTTATTAGGTATTTTCCATTTAAGCAACTTGCATTGTTACACGATTATTTAGATGTATCTTGAAGGTCCTCGCTATGTTTAGGAGCCCAAAACGATCTAGCCTTCAGATTAGGAGGTTTTTTATTGCCTTAAGTTTCGAGATAGTCCGTTTGCCCCCAAGGCTCTTGTAATGTTTATATGTGCTAGGGTTTTTATTTGTGCCTTTCCAAGGCTCCTTATTTAATTCGGGCTCCGTGGGTGCCTAAAGGGGCTTAGAAGCCTGTCAAGACTTAGGCGTTGAGACTCGATTGTTAGGGCCCTAGATCTCCTTAATTGTTACAAACCTTTATGCTCATGGGCTTGAAGGAATATACTTATTCGAATTTTCAGGAGCCTAGCCTTGAGCAGCTTTGGATACCTCCCGTGTGCCCAAGCTTCTAGGATACTGAGCTAGACTATAGGGTTCTAGGACCCCATTAAAGCGTTTAAGTTTCTAAAGGGCCCGAATGTGTGATAGGAGATTAAGACCTCTTTAGGTTTTTAGGTTTCCGAAAACCTGGACTAATTGATAGGATTTTGAGACCTTTTTGATTTTTAGGTTTTTGGGAACCTGAATTAATCGATAGGATTTTAAGGCCTTTTGATTTTTAGGTTTCTAGGAACCTGAATTTGGTTGATAGGATTTTAAGACCTTTTTAGGTTTTTAGGTTTCCGGGAACCTGAATTAATCGATAGGATTTTAAGACCTTTTGATTTTTAGGTTTCTAGGAACCTGAATTTGGTTGATAGGATTTTAGGACCTTTTTTTAGGTTTTTAGGAACCTGAATTTGGTTGATAGGATTTTAAGACCTTTTTAGGTTTCTGGGAACCTGAATGAATCGATAGGATTTTAAGACCTTTTGACTCTTAGGTTTCTAGGAACCTGGATTTGGTTGATAGGATTTTAGGATCTTTTTTAGGTTTTTAGGTTTCTAGGAACCTGAATTTGGTTGATAGAATTTTAAGACCCTTTTTAACATTGAGGTTTCTAGGAACCTGAGTTTTTCATGATCGGTGTGTGTCTCAATGTATGGAATTGGATTGCATGAATGCGCTGAAGTTCGATTGTCAGTAGTCTGATGGCTGGAGTTCATACCCATCGAGACAACCGACTCATTGAGATAGTAGTTATTGAGGAAGTGGGGCTGCGCTCATTGGAGGAGCTGCCTACGTACCCTGTCGAGGGATCAAGCCTAACATAATGGTAGTATTTCTTGAGATTCATGGCATTCCATTATCTTATCTGTGGTACCCCAGTTCGTACCTTTACGAGTTTATAGACGTCGGGTCTTACCACATGAGTGATCCGGTACGGACCTTCCCAGTTAGTCCCTAGTTTTTGAAGTACGAGGTCGCTGATCACGAACCTTCGTGACCTGACCTTGGAGTTGTATTGTCGTTCCATTGACTGCTGGTAGTTTTGGATGCGGGCGTAGGCTTGATCTCGTCGTTCCTCGATCAAATTAAGGTTGTCCAAAAGCAGCTGGTCGTTGGCTTCCGGGTCTAAAGTGCATAGGCTTCGCCGAAGGCTTCCAACTGAGACTTCAGCGGGAACAACAACCTCCATTCCATAGGCTAAAGAGAAAGGGGTTTCTTCGGCTGCCCTTCGTGGGGTGGTTCAACATGCCCAAAGAACCTCAGGGAGTCTGTCGGCCCAGGATTTTTTTGAGGTGCCTAAGCGTTTCTTGAGGTTGGCTAATATTGACTTATTAGCAGCCTCTGCGTGGCCATTGCCTTGGGGGTACCTCAGAGTAGAGGTAGGGCGTATGTTCAAGGTGTCGCAGAATGATCTGAAATCGTCTGATGTGAATTGGGATCCGTTATCGGTGAAAATTTCGTATGGGATGCCGTGGCGACATACGATGTCTCGCCATACGAAGGCTTCAACCTCAACCCTCGTGACTTGCTGGAGGGCCTTTACCTCTACCCATTTTGTGAAGTAATAGGTTGGACTAATACAAAGCGTAACTTCTGTTGCCCGCCCGAAGGCACGAATGGTCCAATGACGTCCATGGACAATCTCATAAAGGGATACAGTGTCGATATTAAGGATAGTTTCTCCGTTGGCTGATGGATTATCGGGGCGTGCCTCTGGCACCTATCGCATTGAGAAGAGTACATCTCGCAATCTGCGATTATAGTCGGCCAGAAGTAGTCTTGTCTTTTAATTCGGATAGCTAATTCTCGGCCACCGGAGTGCTTTCCGCATGATTCTTCGTGTATCTCTGCCATGAGCTTAAGGGCATCGAGTCTGTGGACACATTTGAGTTATGGTCCCGAGATGCTTCGTTTATAGAGGTTGGGTTCAATTATGCAATACCTTGCGCTTAATGTTTTGAGTTTTCGAGNCCCCCCCTTTTGGGGGGGGGGGGGGGCTATATCCTCCCGAATGTATTGCATGATGGGAATTCGCCAATCCTCTGTCCCGAGTATTTTGTCATGAGAGACAAGGTAGGATTTTGCGTTGGTTCTTTTTCAGGTTCCGGGTCATTGCCTAACTCTTCTTGAGCCGGGATCGTACCCCCGGAGGTATTCTGGGAGTCAGGCTCGACAGTGGCTCTGTTCCGAACAGTACCTTATGTGCTATCATTGGACTCAAAATTTTGGGTCGTGCCCCCAGAGGGATCATGGGAACTATCCTCAAGAGGGGTTTCGCTTTCGGGGTTGGCGGTAGCGCAATGTTTGGTCTTGGGGCCTGATTCGTGCCCCCGGAAGCTCGTCTTTTGATGTTGCGGGTTTTAGTTTTTGGGAACCAGAAGGTGGTGAAGATTTGAATAAGGGACTAGCTTCGGAAAGTTGCGGTAGCTATGTCCAGAGGCTGAGATTTCTCTTCTTTTTCTTCTGCTTTGGCTTTGATTGCGTCTTTAATAGTTATGTCGATGCTTGGTTTATCTATACCTTCTACAGGTATGATACTTTTAACGAGAGGGTCCGAGGGATGCTAATGCAGCTAGGGCATCGACGGAGGAATTTTCTCCACGCGGGATCCTTGTTAGTTCGAATTTCTTGAACTGTTTAGTGAGGTTGTGGACAACCTCGAGGTACGCCTCCATTCGTTCGTCCCTTGTTTCATACTCTCCATGAAATTGGTTAGCCATTAGCTGAGAGTCAATGTATGCATTTACTTCTTGGATCTCGAGCCCTATTGCTAACTTTAAGCATGCGATCACTGCTTCATATTCGGCCTCGTTATTTGAGGCGTTAAAGCCTAGTCTATAAGATTGTTCTACCACTTCTCCCGTCGAGGAGGCTAGCCTTACGCCAATCTCGGAGCCCTGCTCTGAGGAGGCTCCTTCAACATGGAGCATCCATTTTGGGGCTACCGAGTCGGTGTCCACGTATTCAGTGGCTAACTCGATGAAAAAATCGGCCAGAACTTGAGCTTTAGCAGTTGTTCCCGTTCGATATTCGATGTCAAATTTGCTGAGTTCGATGGCCCACTTAGCAAGGCGTCCGGATTGGCTGGGACTGTGTAGTATCGAGCGCAAAGGCTGAGACGTCATTACGACGATTGGGTGTGTGACTGGAAGTATGGTCGGAGCTTCCTAGCTGCCGTGACAACTTCCAAGGCTAGCTTCTCCATAGCCAAATATCGTGTTTCGGCGTCTACTAAACTTTTGCTGGTGTAGTAGACAGGTTTTTGTTCGTTTTGTTCCTCCTTTACTAGCACTCCGCTTACGGCCGCTGGGGAAACAGCGATGTAAAGATATAGGGGTTCCCCCTCAACAGGCTTGGAAAGAATCGGAGGTTGGGAAAGGTAGGCTTTGAGTTGCTTGAAGGCTCCCTCGCATTCTTCATCCCATAGAAACTTTTTGTTGTTTCGCAGGAGTCTGTAGAACAGAAGACATTTGTCGGTTGACCGAGAAATGAACCAGTTCAGGGCTGCGATTCGACCGATTAATCTCTATACCTCCCTGGTAATTCTTGGTGACGGCATTTCCAGGAAGGTGGCTATTTGGTTTGGGTTGGCTTCGATTCCGCGCTCTGTTACGTGGTACCCGAGAAATTCTCCAAACGGTACCCCGAAGGTGCACTTGGCGGGGTTGAGTTTCATATCATACTTATTGAGGATGTCGAAGCATTCTTTTAGGTGATTGACGTGGTCGTCTCTGTTAGCGGATTTGACGAGCATATCATCTATATAGACCTCCATTTTTTCCAAGCAGTTGGGCAAACATTTTGTTCACGAGCCTTTGGGAGGTGGCTCCAGCGTTTTTTAGCCCGAAGAGCATGACTTTATATTAGTAGGTCCCACGTTCAGTTATAAAGGCAGTTTTTTCTTGGTCATCAGGGTCCATCATTATTTGATTGTACCCCGAGAAGGCGCCCATGAAAGATAATACTTGATGGCCTGTTGTGGCCTCGACTAAACGGTCGCTATGAGGTAATGGGAAGCTGTCTTTGGGACATGCTTTGTTCAAGTCTGTGAAGTCTACGCAAGTCCTCCACTTCCCGTTTTTCTTTTTGATGACTACTGGGTTAGCTAACCAATCTGGATAGTGGACCTCTCTGATTGTGTCTGCCTTCATTAGTCGGTCGACGTCATCGTTGACTGCTTGAGCCTTCTCAAGGCCAAGCTTGCGCCGCTTCTGCTTTACATGTTTGAATGTTTGGTCCATGTTTAGCTTATGTGTCATTACTCGTGGGTCGATACCTTTCATGTCGTTGGTATTCCAAGCGAAGGTTTTAACGTTTTCTGCAAGGAATCGTACGAGCTTATCTTTGATTTGGGGAGGTAATTCTGAACTGATGCAAACGCATTTTTCGGGGTGAGCTTGATCGATGCAAACTTTCTTGGTAAGGTTCCGTAGAGGACCTCGGATGTTTTGCTGCATCGCCTGCTGTTCCTAGATCTGTAATTGCTATTGGGGGGATTCTTTTATGATTTGGAACCCTCTGAGGTAGCAAACTCTCGCTATTTTCTGGCTACCTTGTACTGTAGCTACCCCCGTTGGAGTTGGGAATTTCACACACTGGTGATACGTCGAGGCTACTGCTCGCATTTTATGAATCCACGACCTCCCGAGTATCAGATGAAATGGGTCCGGTTTGTCGATTACCATGAAGTTAACCATCTTCATAACCCCTCCGGCTATCACTGGGAGTTTGATGGTTCCCAGAGAAGTGGTTGTTTCTCCAAAGAAACCCACAAGATTAGCCTTCTGACCAGAGATCTAGTAATCGTCTATCTCCATGCCTTTCAAGGCGTTGTAGAAGATAAGGTCGACAGAGCTCCCGTTGTCGACCATCAGCTTGGGTACCTCGTACCCAGCCACATTGAGGGTTATGACTAAGGCGTCGTCGTGAGGTCGGTCGAGTTGCAAGGTTTCGCTCTCCCAGAAAGAGATCTTAGTGTTAGGCTCCTGATCAGATGGTCTCGATCGAGTACTAGACTCGGCCCTTCGTAGGTGGCCCTTAATTGCATTCACTGACTCCCGAAAAATATTTGAGCCTCCGAGGATGTAATCGACTCTGGTGTCAGAAGGCTTATGACTCGACGCTTTTTCGAATAAGGCAACCACCGTTCCTTTAGGTAAAGGTTTTGGAGCCTCAATACGGAGGCTATTCCCTTCTGGAAATTTTCCGAGGATCATGTCAATCCTTTTCTTAGGAGCGGGAGGCGGCAAATTAATTTCCTTCTCTATAGATCTGTTCTGCTTCGGAGATCCCTCTCTCAGGGCTCTTTTTTGGAAGGGTGGCGGCTTTCTCAAGTCTACGTCCTTTATTTCGCCGACAGCAAATTTCGCCTCCAGCTGTCGCTGAAGATCCCAACATTCCTCTGTGGAATGACCCTTCCTTTCGTGGTAAGAACAAAATTTTTTCTCATCAAATATCTTAGTCCAGGAGGCTTTGCCAATCGCTGCGACAAGTTTGTCTTCTTGTAACTCGTCAATTGCATACGAATGCTCTCCTTGGGTCTGGTTGCTATGAAAGTTACCTTTCTTAGCTTGACCCCTCGCTTCTTGAGGGTCAGCTTTCGAGTAGGTTTGAGAATTCTTATGGATTTTATCCATCGCAGCAGTTTCTTCTTCGAGGGTAATAAACCGGAATGCTCTGTGGAGAGCATCATCAATCGTGGGAGGTGGGTTGATAGTGAGTTCTGACCAAAACTCTGAACGGTACCAGAGTCCTCTTCGGAATGCCTCTATGGCAACCTGGTCATTGGGATTCGAGAGCTTGGTTCTGACCGCCCTAAACTTCTCTATGTAAACTCGGAGCGTGTCCCCGACTCTTTCTCGAATCTTCCACAGGTCTGCCTCAGAAGCCTGTTTCCGAATATGGGTCGAATACTGCTTTACAAAAGCGCTGGTTAGCTGATTAAAGCTATCTATCAAGTTTGGCTCGAGGCCTGAGAACCATTCGAGCGTTGTGCCTGTCAGGTTTTCAGCAAAGGTTCGGCAATAACCTGCTTCGCATTCTTCGCGTGTAAAGTGAGCCTTAACGATGGCTAATCTGAAGGCTCTTAGATGAGCCTTAGGATCTGAGGTCCCATCAAATTCAGGGATTCAAAATTTTCTTGTATCTCTTCTATACGAGTTTGCGATTCTGTCTGTAAATGGGGTTCCTCGGGTTTCCTCTATTATGCTCTCAATGTCAGGGGCCGAGCTTGTAGCCTTGTGAACCTGTGCATTCAGCTTCTGAAGAGCTGCGTGCATTCTTTCCATGTACCTTCGTATAGCATCGGGGCTATCTAAACGAAAGGTGTCTGAAATATCAATGGGTATCTGCCCAAGAGGTTGTCGCTGAACCCACTCTGGGTTTCGGTCCCAGATACTTGGAGATCCAAGTCTCTCCCGAACCCTAGGGCTGCTTTGCCTAGTGTGATCGGTCGGGGGGCCTGGACAGACTATGTCCGTGGCTACTATTCTCCGCCGAGCCTCTGAGGGAATGAACTGATTTTGTTCGAAGGTTACATGGGTGGAGGCCCGTCCGTTGGCTGAGATCGGGACGTGATCGTTTGATCTAGGTATCGGAGGAGGGGGAGGCAGATCGTGCCTTAGCTCGGATACCTGCTGCGAGACCTGAATAGGTCTCGAACTCGTGCTGGCTAGATTGCTTCCCATTGCCATGGTGGCTAATGGGTTAGGTGTAGGAGCAATTCATGTGTCAGGCATCGAAGGAGGGTGCTCTTGCCTTTCGGGTATCGTGTGAACAGAAGAGAACTCAAGGCATCCTCGGGGGAAGGTTGGAGCGGTGATGAGATCTCGAAAGGTCACCCCTGAGCCTCGTCTCTGCGAAGGCTGAGAGGAGTGGGACAGTGACCTTGTCTCCTGTTCAACATGTTGTTGTCGAGATGCCAATTGGTTGACGAACCGTTCCTTTTCTTGAGTTCGACTAACCAATTATAACATCATCTGTCGGATCTCAGACAGCTGATCCGAAACCTGGCTCACAGCCAATGCCGAGAGTTGAGGTCCAAGTGGATTCTGTTGGTCGGGACCTCCAAGTGTCTGCGGTCTCGGAGCAGAGCCATCAGATAGCCTTCGAGATGTCAGCCTAGAGTCAACAGGTTCTGGTCGATCTTCCGTGATAGGAGGGAACTCATTTGAAGGATCGGAGTGGCGAGGTTCCGGGAGTCCAGAAACTTCGTGAGTCGGTGAGCTATTGCTCGGCGTCAGTGGCAAGGATCCTAGTTGATTCGAGCCACCGTTAGTTGGATCCATTCTCTTAGCTAGCGGAGTAAGGGATTCGATTACTTAGGTCCCCACAGACGACGCCAAATTGTGAGGGTTAGATTTAACAGTCAATAAGAATTAGGTTTAGAGAAAATTAAATGGTGGAGGCAAAGTGGGAATGAACCCCGTTTGAGCTAAACAATGGATTAAATGGATAACACTTTCTTTATTAGTAACCGCTAAGAGTTTTACAGGAAGAAGAAGAATCAGAATTGAGTAGTAACCAAAGATCGGAATGTGAAAATGATATTATCGAAGGTTGAAAATGTTGCCAGTCTCCTTTCCCTCGGTGGCTCCTTGCACTTTATAGCTCTCGACGCTCTTCGAGATCAAGTACCAACTTCCGGGATCTCCTCTGCGAGGATCTCAGAACAGCATCCCATTTTTGACCACCAAAGCGACGTCGTTACCACTCTCCCATCGCTTCTCTTCAAGTGGGCTCCTGAGAGCTTCAGCCCACTTAATTCCTTAAGACCTTGTCCATCTCCTTTCTTTAGTTGGCCTACGAAACCTGGGCCCAACATCGGCGTCGAACATAAATTCCTCTATTGTGGCTCTTACACTCTGATGAGTTGAATATTTCTCATGTACAAACCTGAAGATCCTTTTTCGACGCTCCAATCGATGATATCACCCTCAAGAACAATCGCTTTCTCCATAGACCACTGCGAGATGCCTATAGCGTACAATCCCCTTCACACATAAGCCAAACTAGAGTTCACAATAGATCTGGAGGCGGAATCGTCGTCTTCTTTTTTGATCTGGAACATAACCCTTTTTTATAAAGAGTGGCATGTAAACGTAACGGAGAGGAAGACGAAGGAGATATGATAGCCGCTCATAAATATATGTCGAATAAATCTCCTAAAAAAATTATGCTGACGTGGCATCAAGATATAATTTCTAAAATTTAATGAGGTGGATAGGCTAAGAGCGAGAAAGAGCTCCTTTTAATTAGTTAGACTAGAATTTCTACCCTACGCGCAGATTCTGTGCTAATCTATCTTATTAAAACTGAAGTACACAACCTTTTTATGTGTGATTTTTTAAATTGAAAATGTATGATAAATTTTATTAAATGTAGCTAATGTATTTAATAATTTAAAAGAAGTAAAACTAACTCTAATTACTCTTTTTTATATTCGAACAATAGATTGAAGTATTCCAATATTCTTTTCACATAATTATTATCAAAATTGTGAACCAACACAATTTAAGATCATCAGTTTTCACCAAAATTTTAAATAAACTTTGTTTTCAAATTTAAAATAATACCATAAATTTTTTAAAATAATTATATTACAATTTAATAGTTTCTAAATAAACTTTTTACAAAATACAAAAAACATAAAGTGATAAATTTTAAAAAACCTATAAATTTATCAAAAATTTTTATATAAACTACAAAATTTAAGTTTAGTCGTGTGATGTTTTTTTAAAAAAAAAATTACTTTGGTGTCACGGTATGTCGGGTATCGAATATTATCCAAACCGAATCCATATCTAAACCCGAACGAGTATCTGAGGAAACTCGAAAACCCGAAAATTTCAAATCTAAACCCAAACCTGGAATTCGATAAAACTAAAAAATCTAAAAATTTTGAACCAGAACCCGAATCTAAAACTCGAAATAACTGAAAAATTTCGAACCCGATATTAGAAAAATCTAAACACGATCGGTTACGAATTGTATACATAAAAATTAAGAAAACACATGCGTGATCGTGCGAGTCAAACTCTAGTTTTATGTTAAAATTGTATACATTTTTTGTTACTATTTTCACAATGATAATTTAAAATCTAATATGTTACTTTTAATTTAAAACATTTGCATTATGAGCAAATACACATAATATTTGCATTTAGTGGGTTAATAAGGCTTGTACAAAAAATTGGAAATATAACTCAATATAAGATATACAAATTACAATGTAAACTTCGATTTGAGCACATATGATGAGTCTTTCAAAAGTATAACTTTCAAAGTGGTCTATCATATTTTTGGCCATGGCTAGATATGGTCAAATTGTCAAGTAATCTTCTTTTTCTCACTTTCTTGAACTGAAAATGCAGAAATTGTTCATGTAATTAAAGAGAATTTAATTGTAAATGTAATACTAAAATATTGTTGTAATACAATGGAGCCGAAAGGTTGAATAATTTGGAATTTTGTTAATTCTTTCCGTGAATATGTTTTATTTAACCCAAAACCAGCAAAAAAATCACTCTTTTTTGAAATCTTCTCTTATGGCCTCAATCAACCTCATGCATAAACTTGGCCTACTTGTTGCGATTTGAGCTACTTGATCTACTGAATACGAACCTAGCAACTTCTACTTTCAATCGATTATTAAAGATCTATCAATTTCTGAAATCTAAGATCCATTCTTATAGCTTTAGCATCACTACAAGATCAATCAAAGAAACACGTAAAATTTATCCAGTTCAGGGGTATTAACAAACCACCCTACGTCTGGCCGAGGTTTACCCGGAATCCACTATCACAGAGAAGTTCGCCGGAGAAATCTCCGATTAGTATTTACACTTCGTATTGATTCTCTCACCAAGAAACTCGATCCCTCTCTCACTTCTAACCAACCTGAATCTTTCGAAACCACAAAGGAAGAAGAAAGAAAAACGCCCAACGAAGATCCTAATCTCTCTCTCACTCACCGGAGATTGTTGCTCCCACAATCAACAACTCCTGTAACAAACTTTTCCGTCGTCTCTCTCTTATGTTTCGAGCTTCAAGCTTTATAGCTCTGCTTTCTTCAGAAACACAGTTTTGATCTCTAACGGTTAATTAAAACGTTACCGTTTCAATTAGCTAACTAAACCGAGTTTTTAACCACAACACCTGATTCCCGGTTTATCCTTAGTTACCGTTATATCACTAAACCAGTTGATATACTCAATAACCAACTTGTTAGAAGATCAAACCATAATCAACAAACTCCACCTGGTTTGTTCTTCTCTTTGAGACACAATGGACTCCACCTCGATTTATGCTCTCTGACTATCCTTCAGAGACACCCAATAAGTTCAATAACTCCTTGAACTTACCAATGGGCAAAACTTTAGTGAACACATATGTTGGATTCACACTTGTATGAACTTTTGACAACTTCAACACACCTTCTGCTAAGCTCTCTCTGATATAGTTCATCTTAACTACCATGTGCATTGTCCTGCCATGATAGACATTGTTCTTGGCCAAAGCTAATGCGCTTTGTGAATCACTACTTATCTCTACATCATCCTGCTTGTAGCCAAACTCAGCACAGAAACCTTGTAACCAGGCTGCTTCTTTTGCTGCTTCTGTCATAGTTATTGCTTCTGATTCTGTGGTGGACAATGCAACCATAGATTGTAGACTTGACCTCCAACTAATCCCATTATTTCCAAACATGAATGCATACCTTGTCAATAATGTTCTTTTATCTAAATCAACAGCAAAGTCTGCATCACAGAATCCCCTAATCTTGACACCTTTACCCTTCTTATAGACAAGACAAGTCTTAATAGATCCTCTAACATATCTAAGAACCCACTTTGCTGCATTCCAGTGTTCTTTAACTGGCTTACTCATATACCTGCTTATCATACCTACCGGATAAGCAAGATCTGGCCTAGTTCCTATCATGCCATACATTAAACTCCCTACCACATTGCAGTATGGTACTGACCTCATGAATCCTGAATCTGATTTCAACTGTTCTTCTGTAGCAGCTGAGAGTTTAATGAGCATTCCCAGTGGTGTACTCACTGCCTTTGCTCTGTCCATTCCATAACTCTTGAGAACCTTCTCCATGTAGCCTTCCTGAGACAACTTCAAGAGACCAGCTTTCCTGTCCCTAATGATACTGATGCCCAATATCTTCTTTGCCTGTCCTAAATCCTTTATTTCAAACCTTAAACCCAATTGTTTCTTTAATACTGTAATTTGATCCCTGCTTTTACTTGCCACCAACATATCATCTACATACAAGAGTAGATAGATATACACACCTGATGAACATTTGATGTATGCACATTGGTCCAAATTGCTTCTATAGTACCCCAGCTCCAGCATGTACTCATTGAATTTCTGGTTCCATTGTTTGGGACTCTGCTTCAGGCCATAGAGGGATTTTTTCAAAATACAAACCATTTCTTCTTTTCCCTTTACCACATATGCTTCAGGCTGATGCATGAAAATTTCTTAATCCAACTCACCGTGAAGAAATGTTGTCTTCACATCAAGTTCTTCCAGCTCTAGATCTTCCTCCACGACAATAGACATCAAATACCTTATTGTCACATGCTTCACTACAGGAGAGAAGATCTCATTATAATCCAACCCCTCTTCTTGGCTGTAACCTTTTGCTACGAGTCTGGCCTTAAATCTTGGACTTTCTACACCTTCTATACCAGGTTTTCTCTTGAAGATCCATTTGCACCCAATGATCTTTCTATCTTTTGGTTTTGGAACCAGGACCCACGTATAGTTCTTTTCTAGAGACCACATCTCTTCATCAGCAGCTTTACTCCATTTCTGGGACATTGGATCTCTCATAGTAGCTTTATAATCATCAGGCTCAAGACATTCTCCATCTTCAGTAGCTTGAAGAGCAACCCCACTGAAGTTTCCTTCAAGAAACCTTGCATGTCTTTTAATTTCCCTTCTTTCCCTGTCCCTGGCCAGTCTGTAGCTACCCTGTAGTCCTTCAGTATTATCTGGACTTGTAGTGACTGGAGATGTTTCTCCCTCATTCTCAGTAATGTTTTCTTCTGTAGACTCCACTCCAGTTTGAGACTCTCTACAATGACTTAGTCCATCATCTCCACCAGAGCCTGAACCCCTTTGAGAAGATTCACCTATTTCTAGATTCAGGAAATCTGTATCTGGTTCTTGTTTGCCCTTACCAGACTGATCTAGAAGGTCTTTATAGGATTCTTGTTCATTAAAGGTAACATTACGGCTTATCAGACTCTTCTTATCTTCTAAAGACCATACCATGTACCCTTTTACTCCTGCTGGATAGCCCACAAAGATCCCTTTCTTTGCTCTTGGTTGAAGTTTGCCTTCATCTGCATGATAAAAACACACACACCCAAATTTTCTTAGATTTGAATAATTTGGAATAGTCTTTGACCATACCTGTTCTGGGATTCTATTATCAATAGATGAGGAAGGAGATCTATTTATAAGGTAGACTGCTGTATTGACAGCTTCTGCCCAGAAGACTTTTGGTAGACCAGACTCTGTTAACAAGCTCCTTACTTTTTCCAAGATTGTCCTATTCATCCTCTCCACTACCCCATTTTGCTGTGGCGTGTAAGAGCATTTGCATTGGTGAACCCATGGGGGGGTTCACCAAAAAAAAAATTGATTTTTTATTTTTTTCGTTTTTAAAAAAATAAAAATAAAAATAAAATCGGACCAATGGGGTGTCGCCACGTGGCGAACCCCTCATGAATCGGGTTCATCCGAGAGAGCTTGAGAGAGCTTGGGTTCATTGGATGTTGTGTTTTTTTTTCTTGATTTGTGTGTGAACCCCCATTGAACTCTCAATGGGGGGTGCTCTAAGCCACTGTCAAGTGTCTTGCTATTCCATTCTAAGTACAATACCTCTCAAACTCCTTATTGCAAAACTCTAACCCATTATTTGTCCTCAACTTCTTCAGCTTCAAACCAGACTAATTTTCTACTAGAGTTTTCCACTCCACAAACCTATCAAATGCTTGGTCTTTTATTTTAAAAAAATAAACTCATACCTTTCTGGAGCAATCATCTACCAGACTAAGAAAGTAATGGCATTTCCCTAGTGATTCAGGAGTAGAAGCAGATCCCCACATATCAGCATGAACGTATTCCAAACATTTTTCAGAAGTATGTTTCCCTGTAGTAAAGCTTACTCTATGTGCTTTTCCAAATACACAGCTTTCACAGAATGGTACTACAGAGACCTTATCCTTGTCTAGCAACCCTTGTTTCACTAGCACATTCAATTTCTTTTGGCCCAAGTTTCCTAGTCTGCTATGCCATAAGTGTGACTCATCTTTCACACTAATTGCATTCACTTCTCCTAAATGGGTAGAACCTAGCAGGAAGTACAAGGTACCATTCCTCTTTGCCTTAAGAATAGTCCTACATCCCTTTCTAACCTTCGATATGCCATTTTCTAACCCAAAAGAACATCCCTGATTCTCAAAGGTTCCAAGAGACAGATGATTTCTTGAGAAAGTAGGTACATACCTTACATTTGATATAGCCACAAAAGACCCATCTGATGTCTGTACTCTCACAGTACCAATGCCTTTTACTTCCGACATAGACTCATTTGCCATTCTCACCTTCCTAGCATCATACTCCTTTAAGTCTAGGAACCAATCCTTTCGTGGAGTCATGTGAAAGGTACACCCTGTATCTAATATCTACACCTCATTATAGTCCAGAGATTCAAACAAATTTGCTTCTGATACCGTTAAGGATTCCACATATTCCACTCCACTTACTGAGGATGATTCTCCTTTCTCTTGATGTTGACCTTTTGGTTTGAATGGAGCTCTCTTAGGACAGTTCCTTCTAAGTGCTTCGGCCCCTTGAGCTTGTTTCAGAGTACAAACCTTCTGCTGGAGACTTGATTCCTTTTCCAGATTCTCCAAGTTGTATTTGTTTTGAGTTAATCGCATTCATCACTTCATCAAGTGTCAGAGTTGTCTTGCCATATCTCAGTGTATCCCGCAGTTGATCAAATTGCTTTGGAAGAGACATGAGGAGGAGGATGGCATGGTCCTCATCCGTGATGTTTACTCTGACGTTGCTTAAATATGTAATTATCCTCAAAAACTTATCCAGGTTTGATTCCACAGACATAGTGTCTTTCATCTTAAAACCATACAACCTTTGTTTCAAGTATATCCTATTAGGTAGTGTTTTAGACATATACATTGAGTCTAGTTTCCTTAGCATCTCAGCAGCAGTAGGAAGGTGGATTACCTTTCTGAGAATCTGATCTGCAAGGCTTAGCACAATAGTGCTTCTTACTTTTCTTTTATTCTCACTCATTACGAGATCTTCCTCGATTGTGAGTTTCTCAGAAACTCCCTTTTCTGCCTTCTTGCCTTTGACATCAGTTTCTTCCTCTTCTGATTTTGCAGACGATTCCTTTTCTAGATCTTGCTCTTGAGTTCTTAGTGCCTCGGTTAGCCCAAGAAGATCAAGATGAGCTAGGATCTTT
>OVAN01006214.1:0-21743 GCA_900406275.1 Anastatica hierochuntica | reverse complement strand
GTAAAATTTCTTTTCCTTTTAAGTGTATTTCTGTAAATTAATCTTTAAACTTTCTTTTTTTAATGGAGTTCACCCTAATTTTAACCGAAATTTCAAAATGTAAAGTTATTTTGGTATTGTCTCTATTTTTCACGGGAATGGTTACAAAATACAACCAAAACAGATTTATAACAGTTACAAAATGAAAGGCCATTCCAGTGTGTTTCGATAATGTCTCTGTCTCTTTAGCTCTTCTCTATCTCAATCTGGTGGTGGTCAAAAACCAAAACTGAAGAAGTAATTTCGATGGGATCGATGGACAGAAGGGTAAAATGGAGCTGGAGCTCAGCCTTAATCGGAGCAGCATCAGCGATAGCAGCAACTTCTTTCCTCAGTGCTAAGCCCAAAGATCCAACTTTCCACCTTATCTCCATAGACCTCACCTCACTGAAACTCAACCTCCCAGTCCTCGATGCCGAATTGATGCTGACCGTACACGTCACCAACCCTAACATCGCAGCCATCCACTACTCCTCCACCACTATGTCCATTCTCTATGACGGCACCCTCCTTGGCTCGGCGGAGGTCATGGCTGGATCCCAGCCTGCTAGATCTTGCCAGCTTCTCCGGCTACCGGCGCGTCTCGACGGAATGGAGCTTGCGCAACACGCTCGGAGGTTCTTCGCTGACGTGGCTAAGAGAGAGATGAAACTTGAGGCTAAGCTTGACATCGAAGGTGCTGCGAAGGTTATGTGGTGGGATCATAGTTTTAAAGTGCACGTGGATAGCTACGTTACCGTTGATCCTGTCTTTCTAGATATTATTAGTCAGGAGAATAGATCTCAGATGGAGTTATTTGCTTAAATGACATTGAGTTTTTTTTTTGACATTTTGAATTAAAATGGTGGGTGAATTTGTGAGATGGCAAAAAAAAACTTTAATTAAGAATATGGTTACGTGAGTTTTTCAATTAAAAAAAATAAAACAAACTAAGTGTATAAATTGTCTATTTTATCCTTTCTTTTCTTTGTTGTGGGTTGAGTTTTTGTTTTTTCTAATACTTTTTCCCACAAATTTTAAAAAGATTCACATATTGAAATAAAATTATAACTACAAAAAAATGTATTTTTTTTGTTAACCACACATTAATTAGGAGTTCACTTCCAAATTGGGTAGCCAATTCGGAAGAACAAAGTTTACAAAATTATAATCATGAAACAAAGTACGGGATCTTCGTGCCAAGTTGTCTGCTTGCGTGTTCGTCGTACGCGGGATATGCATCAAAGAAAAATATGTGAAGAAAGCACAAAGAAACGGGTAATCCTGAATTTGCGTATGAAGGGATGACCAATCCTCCAGTTGGCGAAGAATACTGGTAAGCTCTGCGCAGTCTGTCTGGAAGACCTGACAGTCAATGTTGCGGTTATGAAGTTCTGACATCGCCCATAATAAAGCTTTGAACTCTGTATGAAGTGGTGAAAGACTCCAGCGCTGACATCTTGCCCCCATCAAGATTACCTTATTATCTTTATCTGTACAAATTCATTCTAGATCGGAGGTGGGATCTGTTTGCTTCCAAGATCCGTCTATCCAACAGATTAAACCATCCGGAATGGTAGGTTCCGCCGAAAACCTTCCTCCTCCGATGATAAAATGACTTGGACTTCCTTCCAAGCTGTAGATTCTGTCTCTGCAACTCCACATCCAAATGGACCCCTTGAAAAACCAGTTGATTTCTAGCTTTCTAAATGAACCATAGTATCCATGGGAATAGATCATAACGATCGCTATCCCGGACCCTCAATGGGTTCCGCCAAAACAAAAAATCCATATTAGAATAAATTGAGTCGGATGGGAATGCCCTCATCTCTGTCAGATTCATATAAAGATTCCAAATATGCGAGGTCGATGGACACTAAAAAAAACTTGGTTAACTGTCTCCTCCGCAGAATAACACCTTTTGCAAATTGTGTCACATCGAACTCCCCTATGAAAGATTTCTGTAGTAACCGCCAAACTTCCTGTTATTATTTGCCAAAGAAGATGTTGTATCTTCGTTAGACATTTTAAAGTCCATGGGAAAGCTTGCAAAGCTTCCAGCTCTGGACCCCAACCATTATTATTGATTCGAATATCTCCAAAGAGTTAAGGAGTTTGTACCCCGACTTAACCGTATATTGTCCCGATTTGGTATAGTGTCAGACCACATCATCATATGTGATGGTGCGACTTGGATGGATACCCCAAACTAATGTTATATCCTCTGGATTAAAAAGTTCCTGAAGTAATGGCAAATGCCAATCTCTCATTATTGGGTCTATTAGCTAATAAACTTGTAACCCAGGATACCATTAAATTCCCTGACCTCTGGCTGGCCGTGGCTAGATTGATGTGTTTATTCTAAAACCTATCCTTATCCGAACCCCTTGCTTAAGCAGATCCTAAGTTGAGAAGATACTCCTCCAGCCGAAAGAGGGTGAATGAGGCTTTCTTGCGTCTAAAGGGTGAACCTTCCTGAAATATCGGCCTCGTAAAACCCTAGCAACCATAGAACCAGAGAACTGAATAAGCCTCCATAACTCTTTAGCCAATAAGCCGGTATTAAAATCCTCTAGAGATTTGAAGCCTAAGCCTTCATTCTCTTTTGGTATGCATAATTTGTCCCATGCAACCCAATGGAGACCGTGGTTACATCCATTGGAACTCCACCAGAATTTAGAAATTGCACTAGTTAACTTACTCGTTAACACTTGGGGGAGTTTAAAACATGACATAACATAATTGGGTAGCGCCAGAGCAACTGATTTGATCAGAACCTCTTTGCCCCCTTTAGATAAGAACTTGGAAGACCATCCATTTATCCGATCTCCTAGTCGTTCTCTGACAAAATTAAAAATTTGGCTCTTAGAGCCTCCCAAACTCTATGGAATTCCAAGATATGTACCCATACCACCCTCTTTTGAGATACCTAGCACCCTTTTAATCGACACCTTAGTCTGGTCTGGAACATTCTTCCCAAACATTACAGAGGATTTATCAAAATTTATTACTTGCCCTGATGCCTGTCCGTAGTCCCGCAGGATATCCAGAATTGCCTGACATTGTGAATCCTCTGCCTTATAGAAGAACAAATTGTCATCTGCAAAAAGGAGATGTGATATTGCCAGGCTATGTCGGGCTATCTTGATACCCCTTATAGCACTATCTCGTTCTTTCCGTTTTATGTTCGCAATCAGAACTTCCGTACAGATAATAAATAGATATGGTGATAAAGGATCACCTTGTCGCAGTCCTCTCTGGGGGACAATATTCCCCGTGGGACGACCATTAAAAAGGATCTTATATGAAATCATCCTGACACACCACATTAGCCAAGAAATCCACACCCGACCAAAACCTAACTTTTGTAGAACAACCTCCAAGAAAGACCACTCTATCCGATCATAGGCTTTACGCATGTCTATCTTAATAGCCATAAAATCATGACGACACTTCTGATTAGTACGCAAACCATGAAACATTTCCTGAGAAATTAAAATATTATTTGTAATCAACCTCTCTGAAACAAAAGTCGATTGTGTTTCCGACATGATATGTGGTAGGGTCTTCTTTAGCCTCAGGCACAAAATTTTAGAAATAATTTTTTATGCCACATTGCATAAACTAATTGGCCTAAGTTCTGTCATTCACTTAGGTTGGCTCGTCTTTGGTATAAGACAAATGTTAGTCACATTCAACCGAGCATCAAACTTCCCAGATCTAAAAAAGTTCCTTACCAAAGTAACCAAGTTCTCTTTCAAAATCTCCCAATATCGTTGAAAGGACAAAGCTGTCATCTCATCTGGCCCGGGGGCTTTTTCAGGATGCATTGCAAAAAGTGCTAACCTTACTTCATTTTCTGTAACATCTCTAGTTAAAGCTTGATTCATAGAATCTGTAATAACTGAATCCACATTTTCAAGAACCTGTGTGAAATCGTCTGTCGTTGTTGGTAAAAACAACTCGTAAAAATAGTCAACTGCTATGACCTCCATTCCTTCCGTTGATTCTTCCCATATTCCTTGTGGATTAAATAACCCCGTAATCCGGTTCCTCGCTCGCCTTTGTTTGGTCACTGCATGGAAAAATTTTGTATTCATATCGCCATCTTTTAACCATATATATCTACTTTTTTGTTTCTAGAAAATCTCCTCCTCCTTGTAGGCTTCATGCAACTTCCTTTTAATATCCACAGTTAACTCCTGAGATACTGAGTCATCATTTTGCGCCTCTTCCAATTTTTCCTTCAACGACTCAATTTTTTTCTAACCTGGTGGCACATTGTTTTTTCTCCACCAAGAGATTGAATTCTTGCAGTTATGGATCTTATCCATAAAGGCTGGGACCCTGAAATTCCTAGTACATTGCCAACCGCACTCAATAGCCTCTGCAAAACTCTCCTTCCCTAACCATCTCTTATCAAATCGAAAATTTTTATTGTATTTTTCTGCCTTGTAATTGGATTTTAATAAAATTGGCCGATGATCTGACCCGATCCTGGCTAAATATTCCTCCTTTGAGTGGCCAAAAACATTATTCCAATCCTCGTTTCCAACCGCTCTGTCCAATTTGCACCGGAATTTTTGTTTATTTCGCGTTTCTTTCCACGATAATTGGTCTCCTGCGCACGAAAATTCTGTCATTCCGCAATGACTCAACATATGATTAAAAGGAACAAACGATGTCGCGGATCTCATCTTACCCCCTTTTTCTCATGATTTCCAGTTAGTTCATTTAGATCATCAATTATCAACCACGCATTGGACCTATTTTTTCCTAACTCCATTAATTTGTCCCAAACAAACTGCCGGTTTGCAGCCGCAAGTTCTCCATAGACAAACGAAGTCGAAACTCTAAACCCATAAAAAGAAGTATTAACATCAATAATACGATTGCTAGAGAACAAAACATCGAGTTTTATTTCATTATTGTAAAAAATAGCAAGACCACCACTTTAACCAACAAGATCCACGGTGCACAAATTATCGAAACCAAATTTAACTTGAAATTTCTTTAAATGAAAAAAGACTGTTTAGTTTCTAATAAAAATACAATATCAGGCCTAAACTTATTCCAAAGGTCACACAAAGTATCTGTTGTGAAGTCTCCACCTAGCCCTTGACAGTTCCAGCTCATGATCCGCTGTTATTTTTTTTATCTAACGTATTTTGAATTTTTCGAAACAAATTTATACATTTGCAAATACTCGCAATGTATAAGGAATTGTATACTTTACGAGTAGTCAGACTATTTTTATATAGTACGACTTTAAAATTTAATATAGTACTACTATTTTTTCAAAATAATAGATTCTCATATAAACAAACACAATAAAAAAAATTTTAATGGTTATTCTATAAGTAAATTATTGTGAAACCTCAACTAATCCAACAATTTCTAAACCATTTTTTTAACACCAAAAAAATGGTTTAGAAATTGTTGGACTAGTTGAGGTTTCACATAAATTAAAAAAGTAAAAATTTTGTTTTACAATTCGATGATAATTATTTTTATATAGTAATATTATTTTTTGTGTGTCTATAAATTTAAGAAATATAAAAGAAAAAATAAACATTTTTCCATATATAATTGGTATACAGGAAAATATTAAAAAATAAAAGAAACTTAATATACATAATAGATAAATGAACATATAAATGAAAATGTATGAAAATTAATTTTATAACGGGGATTATCTAGGTATAAGGTAAGAAAATATTTATAATGTAATGAATAATTTAGAGGACGATGAAATAAGTAATTAGGAGTCATCACATTAATTCCAACTATATAAGATAGAAAAAAAGTTTTGGGGAGAGATATATAATAAGAAACAATGTCATATGAGAAAGAAAAAAGAGTAATGTGATATGAAAAAAATATCACAAAACAAAGTTTTGGGGAGGGATATTTAATTTTAAAGAAAATTAAATGGAAAAGAAAAAATATATGACAAGAAATAGTCATACTATTTGTAGTCAATTTGCTGCAGACAGACTGTGTGGCGTGTGTTGTTATTA
Organism: Anastatica hierochuntica; assembly: GCA_900406275.1. Taxonomy (NCBI): domain Eukaryota; kingdom Viridiplantae; phylum Streptophyta; class Magnoliopsida; order Brassicales; family Brassicaceae; genus Anastatica; species Anastatica hierochuntica. The sequence goes on along the minus strand of OVAN01006214.1, from coordinate 15,705 downwards.
AAAAAAATAAAGCAAGTGAGCCCAGGGGTATAATGACATTTATATACATTATACACGCTTGTTTTTTTTATGGCCATTAAGCTAATTATAAGTTTTTTTCGTTGTAATACCACCTAATTCCCATAAATGTAAAACTCTATTTTTTCTTCTAAAATGGAGTAACTTCATAAAAAAGTTGAATGTTACTCCAACCCTACTTCATTTTGGAGTGAAAAATGGAGTAAATAATAAACAAAAAATATATTACTCCATTTATGGAGTAAATCCACCTTATACTCTATTATGGAGTGGAAAATGGAGTGTGGTTGGAGCATTTCTTACTCCAAATTACATTTTACTTCATTATGGACTAAGAAAAGGAGTGGGGTTGGAGATAGTCTTAGATTTATGGTTTCTCAAGTCAAATGAACTCAACATGATTATACTAATAAGCTATCAAAATACAAAGAAAAGAAGAAAGATTATTAGATTACATTTAGACTTGGATATCGAAAATTTTTCTCAGCAAAACATATATAAAAATCTAGACCTTTAGGAATTTTTTTCATATTTGTACTATATTATCCTCGTTTAAAAATAGAAAATGAAAAATAGTGTAAAACAAATTCAAAAAATATAAAAAATGAAAACATATATATAAGAATATTTTACATGTTTAAGTTTTCATAAAAAATCAATGTTAAATTTTTTTAATGTGTTTTTCTACGTCAAATAGAATTTATGTTCTACGTTTTACATTGAGCATAACTTGTTTTCTAACATATTCTAACATTTTATTATGATCTACCATTAATTAGAATACGTTTATTTTTTATCCTACCATTTGTTCAATGTTCTACATAAATTAGAATACGTATTATAACTATTTATCTATCATATATCTTGTTTAGAATACATATTCTACTTTAATATAGTTGTTCTTATGTATTCAACCTAGTTTCGAATTGATAATCCACTCATTTATTTTTGTTCTACCTATTTTAGAATTTCTTCTACCTTTTAAATTAATTAGTTAAATAATATGAAAATTTTAGGATCTTGATATTGTAAATTAGAGAAAATATAGATGAAAATATTCAGTTTCTTAGAAAAAAAAGAAAAAAAAAAGAAAAAATTCAATATTTTCTTCGACGTTTTTCTTTCTATGCGCTTCTTCTCCTTCGTTTTACTCTTCGTCTTCGTTTCTAAAAGGCGGAAAGCAGAGAAACGAAGCATTCACAAAGGAAAGAAGAGCAATCAGAGAAGAAGGAGGAGTAAGAGCCAGTCCTTTATAAGGATAACCTCTAGTGGTGGATACAATTGAGGAATGAGAAACACAACGGAGAGGCAAAGAGATTTGGCGGAGAAGACTTTTTTTTACATCGATTGGCAGAGAAAACTAGAAGAGATATATAAGGATTTAGGAAATATTTATTTCTTTATTTAATTTATTATTTTTTCAAACAAAATTTTTATACTTTTCATTATGCTAGTTTTTGTCAATCTTTAAAAGCGAATATATAAAATCTAATTTTCGAACTTTTTTTTAAATAAATTTTGATTTTATGGGATAATTTGGGATTAAATATCTTATTCCCTCAATTAAGATCATAAATGTATATTAGGAAAAATCTACTTTCAATTTGGCTCTTTCAACCAAATTTCTCTAAAAAATAAAAGCACAACAAATAATAAATATATAAATTATATATATGCTTCGCTATGGCATACATAGTAATATATGTATACATGTATTTATAGTGTATAATTATTATACATATATATATATATATGTATATGTGTGTGGATAATTATAAAATCTAATCAACAAAAAATATTAATTAATTTTTAACCTTTTTCAAAAAAAATTTACTCTTTTAACTATCTATCATTTTTTTTTCAAAGATGGGGGAAGTTTGTAAAATCCTCCAATATTAAACTATTATTTTCTTTTAGTCCAAAACTTAAATAATGTTTTCCTTGGTTTTCTACCAAACTCACCATATATACATATATATAATTTAATTCATCAATTTATTTTAAAATATTATATTTTAAAAGCAAAAAAATAATCAAATAAAATCTATAACATTTTTGTTAACTTTTAATTTGGAGCTCATTATTTCCACTTTATATTATGTTAAATGTATTTTTCAATGGAAATTAAGTTCTATAACGAAAAAAATATTTAGTAAACTAACTAGTGAATAAGACAAAATCATATTATTTATCTTTATTTCTATTTTGCTTTTCTGAAATTTTGACCTTTTTGTCTTTTTTATTTACATTTTTCTTTTTTTTCCTAAGTAACCTAGTAACGATAGACACGCCGAAATAGTTGTATTAAGCGAAATAGTCTGATTAGTTCAAACATATCACAATCCTATTCAATGTTTTTCTTCAACTCGAAATATTTCCGTTTATATTACTCATTCTCAAATCTTTGAATGTACATTATTCTGTAATATGTAATCAAGTTTTGCATTCCAATGAATTAATTCACTATTCTTTATGTAAATCACCACACTATTATTGATTCTCTATTTTAGGCTTAGTATGAAACATTACATATGTGTGTTTAACACCACAACATTACACAGGCTTGATGTTGATCGAATCCGCCATGAAGAGAGGAGGGATACACGACCTACTGTTCAACATTCTTCTCTTACACGTCATCATCATTCCTATGACTATCGAGGTCCAACTATTCACCCACATCAGGTTCTCCACGTATATGCGAATCACCGCTCTGCTCATTGGTCTACTAGTTCTTGACGATCGCCTCCTCCACGAAGGACATCACCATCATGGTGATCACCACGACGACGTTAACCACCATGCCATTCCTCCCCGCATATTTAGCGTGTTCCTCGCCATGATCAAGACTTTGATATGCGATCTTGATATGACTATGGGAGAGCTTACTCTTCGGAGGAGCTCGTGATGAGGAAAACTATCGATATGAGCTTCGTCATGATCCAAAATACCTTTCTCGTCGTCCCGATCGTCAAACACGTAATGAGATACATGCCTCCTCTTATGCAGACTCAGACTATGCTCATCGCCACACTAGAGTTCCTCATCATCTAGACTCTTCCAAATCAATGCAAGACTCAGCTCATCATCTAGCTACTACTAAGCAGCCTCATTACTTGCCTCCACCAACTTTGCCTCGTGCGTTTGTTGAATATCAAGATCAAGGAGATGGTTCTAATAATACAAAAGTTTTAACATCCAACCTAGAAAAAATCCAATCAGCCTCCTCTGCATTTTAAACCACCGGTTTTGGAGAGACTAGCTAAACCGGTGGTCGATATAGTGCTTAATTCAGGCCGAAAAGTGTTGTCTAATTTGTAGGATGTGGATGTCAATTTGAACCTACAATGGGGCTTCAAGTCAAATGAACACTCTTGTCTCTCTTACGTCATCAGAAAAGCTTACGTTAGCGGATAAAAATTAACGTCGTATAATAAGATCTCGAAAATCCTCCGAGCAAGCTGAGACGCGTCCTTTACCGAAGCCTTTAACAAAGAGATTGGGATTTCAACTTGAACCATGTAGAGATAACAAGGCAACAAAGACTCAAAAATCTCAACCGAAGCTCAGGCTTGTAGCCAAACGACCAGCTCTGAGTCCTAAGAAGAGTTTTGTTGGGAAAATGTCAGCTTCTTTAAGAAAGAAGCATTCTACTAGATAGTTTAAGGCTTTGTCCTTCAATTGTACCTTGATGTGAGGGTTGTGTTTCTTCTATGTTTGCTTCTATGTCTCAGGCTTATATTCCTCCTATTGTAAAAGGTTTTAATGGTTTCCCGAAAACCATCCGTTTCTCAATGATCACAACCAGTTGAAACCGTCAAGATCCTGGAAACTCCCGGACAGTTCGACGTCTAAGGGGATTGAGACTTAAACTCTTCCCGGAGATATTTTTTTTCATGGAGACAAAAGAACAATGATGATTACGTTTTACAAGTGTTTAATTGCATGGGTTATAGTAACCACTTTATTGTACCACCATAAGGTTTGAGTGGAGGACTCGTGTTATTCTGGAAAAGAGACATTGAGATAATAATTCTTGAGTTTTCTCCAAACTGTATTGACAATCTTGTATCTTATCAAGATAATTCCTTTCACATTACTTTTGTTTATGGTGCACCTGCCAAGGAGAATAAAGTTCGTATTTGGAATGAAATCTCTACTTTTGGAGCAACAAGAGATATTTCATGACTTCTAGTCGGTGAATTTAGTGAGATATTATTTTAATCAGAAAAGCGTGGTGGTCCGCCACGCCCAGAAAGCTCCTCTGTTGACTTCTGGATTTTTATTTGTTCCAATGGTTTATGGGATAAAGTTCTCAAGAAATAGTCTTTCCTAGAGAGGCATGAGACATGATCACTTGGTTCATGTACAGTTAGATAAAGCGGTGTCAAACAATGTGTGATTGGAGTTATTTCGTTCGGGAAGAGCTGAATACCTTTGATTTGAATGCTTCGATCATTGACCGCTCATTGTTTATCTCAACAATACTTGGCTCAAGCATAAAGGAGTTTTCAGATTTGATACTCGACTTCGTCATTATGATAAGATTTATGATCTCATTTCTATTGTGTAGCAAGACAATACTCATCTTTCGTTAGAGTTCAATTTAAATAAATGTCGCGAAGAACTCATTAAATGGACTAAACAGCATAGCTTCAACAACCTATATCTTATAAAGAGTACTCAACTGGAGCTAGACTTGGTTTTATCAGCCCCTATGGCGGATCATGCAGAAATATAAAGACTACAAGCTATCTTAGCCCAGGCTTACACTGATGAGAAAAACTTCTGGAGGAAACGAAGTCGTATAAGTTGGTTATAAGTTGGCGACAAAAACACTTGTTTATTTCACATGTCAACAAGAAATAGACATACTTCCAATCGTCTCACAATTATAGAGGACAATGATGGTGTGGCTCAATATAAGAAACATGAGCTAGTCGCAACTATTTCCTCTTTCTATGAGAGATTATTATCATCGAACCCTCTGGTGATATTTTCGGTGGTCAATGATGTTTAGCAAGTGAAGGTTACATAAACTCAAAATAGATTCTGATTAGCCAACCTTTTGCAGAAGAGATTTTAAAGTGGCGACATCTGCGATTCATCCAGATAGAGCTCCATGTTCTGATGAATTCTATTATGGTTTCTTTCATACTTTTTGACCGGTGATCGATCCCGATATTATCCACAAAATCAAATCTTTCTACAGGTTGGGAGTCTTCTCGAGATCTCTAAACAAGACTCATGTTCTTTTGATACACAAGGTGCATAACACCTATCGAGTTAGTGACTATCGACCAATCGGGTTATGCAATGTCTTCAATAAGATTGTTGCTAAGATCCTAACTTCCCATTTGCACTATGTTCTGCCATTGATCATATCGGAGAATCAATTAGGGTTCGTACTAGGACGTCTAATCTCGAATAATGTACTTATTCCTTACGAGATTCTCCATACTTTGTGATTATCTAAAGCGGAGAAACGAGGATGACAAGACGAACATTACTAAATCTTATGATCTTGTTGAATGGGCGGTTTTACCTAGATTGGGATCTCACAGAACTAGGATATCATGAATTATGGAGTGTGAAATTTCAGTGTTTATTCCTTCCTTATTGATGGCTCCCCTCAGGGTCATCTCACTCCATCGCGAGGTCTTAGGCAGGGTGATCTGTTGAGCCCTTGTCTCTTTTTATTATGCACTAAGGTTATTTTCAGTTTATGTCATAATGTACAAGCTTCGGGTTTACTCCGCGACATAAGGGTGTCGCGACATAGCCCCGAGGTGAATCACCTCTTGTTTGCTGACGACACCATGTTTTTTTTGTAGAAGTGATGCTATTAGTTGTCATGTACAATGTGGGATTATCCGGACTAATGAAAGTGCATCGTGCAACTCATCAATGCAGCAAAATCTTCAATTAATTTTTCTTTTCGTACTTCAACAACTCATCGGCTTGTATCAAAGAGGATATTAAGTATTCTTCAGAAGGGTGGTAATGGTAAATACCTACGCTTACTTGAACATTTTGGACGCTGAAAGAGAGACATACTCACAAGCATAATTGACCGAGTTTGGAAGAAAATGTTAAGTTGGTCCTCACGGTTCTTGTCTACGGCAGAAAAAGATATTATGCTAAAATCGGTCATCTTAACCATTTCATCTTACGCAATGTCTTACATAAAATTACCACTTTCATTGGTTAAGCGTATTCAATCTATTTTGACAGGATTTTGGTGGGATGATAAGATCGATGAAAGAAAGATAAGTTGGGTGGCTAGGGGGAGTTTAACTCGATCAAAGGAAACAAGTGAGCTTGGTTTTCGAGATATATTGGCTTATAATTATTCCTTGCTGGCCAAGTTAGGATAGAGAATGTTAAAGAACCCTTCCGCCCTTGCATCGCTAGTTTTGCTCAGGAAATATTGTTACAACTCATTTTGATCGACTAAACACCTTTCAATGCCTCTCATGGATGGTTAGGAGTTCTGGTGGGTCAAGACGTTCTCCAAAAAAGTGTTGGTTGGCTCTTGGCCATTCTATCAATGTATGACGAGATTTATTGCTATCAACCTCCGAACCATTACAGCCGATGGGACCAATCGATGTTCATTGGCATTTCGTACATGTGTAAGACCTCATTGATGCGCAAACAAGACAATGGAGATGGGAAGAAGTGGATAAGTATATACCAACCTACCGTGATTATCTATAATGACTGCCTTTAAGCTCTTCCATGCGCGAGGATAAATTGGTATGGCTTCCAAATAAGAGTGATTCCTATTCATCTAAGTCCAGATATGATTTGCTATAACTGGAAAGTGAAGTCTATAACTGGAAGAGAAATACTTGGCGATTGAAAGCACTCCCGAAGTTACGGTCTTTCCTTTGGCGCACGTTATCGAGGGTCTTACTTGTGGGCAGTTGTGCTTAGTGTGTATTAAAAAAAGGCATTTGCCTGAGGCCCCTGAATAAATATATTCTTTTAGGACTATGTTTATACAAAAAAATTGTTGTAGTATAGTGGTTATTAACTACTATTTTGAGCTAATATGACAATGTTCGATTCCCCTACTTGAAGGTAACATAGAGCTTTTCTAAACTAGATGTTTTTTCTCCAATAATTATAAAAGGAGAGAAATATTTGATTAAGGCATTAAAAAAGGAAAATCTCGAAAAAGGAAAAATAAAAATGAAAAGCAAATAAAATTCTAATCTAAAAGTAAATTACTTTTTTGCGAATTTAAAACAAAAAAATTATTAAAAGGTTCACGAAAAATGCTGGAAAATTAAGTTTTTCAGTCTCTTGTTTAATATTATTCCAAAACTAAATTTAAATCTTTCTCTTTCTCGACGTTTCCTATTGTTTATTTTTTACCATCATTATTGCTATCCCTTTTTGTTGGTTTTTTCTTCGTTAGAAATATTAATTTCTAAAATCATTTGAACGTTTAAAATTATTTTTAATTAGTGTTAGAATGTATTCTAAAAAGTCTCCATATTGTGAATCTGCCTCAGCTCTCTATGATCTTAAGCATAGCACTGCCTGTTGGTTACCAACTTCAAAGACGTGGAATTATTTTGGAGGGTTGTTGTTTTAGATGTTGCGAGCTAGAGATAGAAAATCACATCCTTATCCAATGTTATTTTAAGCATAGCACTGCCTGTTGGTTACCAACTTCAAAGACGTGGAATTATTTTGGAGGGTTGTTGTTTTAGATGTTGCGAGCTAGAGATAGAAAATCACATCCTTATCCAATGTTATTTTAAGCATAGCACTGCCTGTTGGTTACCAACTTCAAAGACGTGGAATTATTTTGGAGGGTTGTTGTTTTAGATGTTGCGAGCTAGAGATAGAAAATCACATCCTTATCCAATGTTATTTTAAGCATAGCACTGCCTGTTGGTTACCAACTTCAAAGACGTGGAATTATTTTGGAGGGTTGTTGTTTTAGATGTTGCGAGCTAGAGATAGAAAATCACATCCTTATCCAATGTTATTTTTCGCAGAGTATGAGAATTATCACCTGTTTGTATCCCAACATTCGCTACTATTCTTTTTCTCCAACTATTTCTCGCCAACACTGCTATGGTTCATAACCTTCCACCCGGGGGACTTTCCGATGTCTCTTTGGTGTTTGGGATATGTTGGTTCCTTTGGAAGGCGAGGAATAGTTGGATCTTCTCCAAGCAGGTCTATACTGAGGAGAATGTTATTCTTATGGTCACTGATGGAGCATGACAATGGATGATTGGACAACAGGCATTACCATCAGCTCGTTCAACTTCTACGCATGCACTTCCTATCGCTAAGTTTCCTTATAGATATTATGTTGACGCTTCATCGCATGCTTTAATCTTGCAGTGTGATACTGGTTTTTGTTTCTGTTTAAATATGGATGTGGTCCTCGGGGAATATTATGATTATCGATTGAATGTTAACTCGACATTGGAGGTTGAGGCATGAGCTCTATCATCGACTATCTCAAAATTTCAAGTACAAGGTCTCTCGAAGATTCAAGTCTTCTCTTATTTACAGATCTTTGTTCACCTCGCAACTTGAAGAATTTCATAACAATATTCACTCAATCCTCTGTGATAATTGTGATGTTGCATTATCTTTCTCTTCGATTTCATTTCATTTTCCTCGTACTCAAAATTCCTTAGCTTATTCTTGAGCTAAAGGTGCCTTGTTATCTGCTACTGCAGTTTGAAGTTTAATAAAGTTTTTGTCATAATTTTTTTTTCTTAGTTTACTATTCGGTTTATAAGTTGTGTGATTAGTTGATTTTTATATATAATTATTATTACAGTAGTGATTTTCAAAATTTCTAAAGTTGGTGTTTGCATATATAGTAGTTGTTTATATCAGACAAAGTAGTCTGACTACATCAACTTTCGATGGAATAGTCTGACTATTCGATCTGTTGTGGTAACATCTTATATTTTTTTTTTTATTTACGACTATTTACAAAATGTGAATCCATTTTTAAAAAATTCAAAATACATGTAATAGGAAAAAACTAACTTTTTGTGTAGTTCAAATTTTTTCAATATAATATGAAAGTTTTTGGATCCACTTGAAGTTTTAGGAGGATTTGAAGAAATAGAAATAATAATAAGAATAAAAAAATATTTGAAAAACAAAAGATAACAAAAAAAATTAAAAAGAGGATCCATTACAAAGGGTGTAAAGTCTTTGACAAATGAAGTGGTTAAATACTTTCCTGATTAAATCTACATAATGTTATATTTTGAAATAATTTATATCATTTGGTTATTGAGCTAATTGACCCTTTCCCAATACACAAAATTTGTAGTTTTTAATTTTATTTTTGTCAAACAAAGCACATCAAATATTCGTAAATTTTCAACTTATTTGAAGTATGTTTGGTTTATTTTAGATTATGACAACTTATTTATTTTGTTTTTGGATGATCACATGGTGTTTGGTTTATTTCGGATGATGCTACTATGTTTGGTTTGTTTTGTAAGATGATTTATGGCGAATTTAAGTTAATGACAATATGTTTAAGCTAAGTTCACTCTTTATCTTCTGATTTGCACATGTAGGTTACTAAAAACAAGGAATTGAGGGATTAAAGCTTTATGAAACCAAATGTTCAAATACTACTTAACAAACAACTTCATAATACAAAAAGCACAAAAAACAAGTTCAAATCCTATTGACATGACCACACTAATGAAGCAAGTACCATGACCACAATAATGAAGCAAAAAAGAACCAAAAGCCCTTTCGTCTTCTAAAAGTTTGGATTTTGTGATTATTGCATCTTTCATCAAGACCTACATAACACCATTACACATTTCAACACTCTTATTAGTCTTGGCAACTTCGGATTCGTTGAATCATAGTTGATGAAAGCCATCTTACATCTCTTCAAGCAAAGCTTCTTCTACCTACTTAAACAAGTGTTTTTATGTAGTGAACATTGAAGAATATCAAAATGAAAAAATGAGGAATGTCTAAATGTATAACCACAAACAAGCTTACTTACCTCTTTTAGAAAAGACGACTCAAATTGTCTTGGATCGCTGAAGTGAAGGTCTTCACACAACAACCACACAAACATCTTAACAGAAATTTGTGAATCCTTTCGGACATCTTTGAGCCTAAGCCTTCGGGTTTTGATCCTATAGGCACCTACAAATTAAACTAGTGTTATACATAGGAGAAGAAGATTAGGAGAAATATGTGAAATTAATTCATACCTTTTGAAGAAGAATAAGAGAATGGTTGGATTTAAGATTAGAGATTTTGTGAAGAAGAAGAGGGAATTTGGGGACTTAGGGTTTTTCTATTTCTATCTGATATAAAAGAGAATTGTTTCATTAGTTTAAACAACATTGTTTAAGCACTCAACGAATATTAACGGTGAGTTAATTATTGACTTACGCAAGATGAAAAACGACATGGTCAACGAAAGTTGGAAATTTTCAGGAAGGATGAAAATAGTTGTGGAATAAAATGGTATGTGTTGGAAGCCACACGACTAAGTTCCCATTTTTTGCTCAGAACTCTCTCTCTATATTTGAGGAGTTATGTTGCCTTATCTAATTGGAGGTCCTTTCCGAAAGGAAATTTTCTTTGTTGGTAATGCTTTTAAAATTGAAAAGATCCATTTTCTCAATACGAACTTTAACTTTTATGGGTCCATGGTATCTTCTTACGTTAATCGATTAAGGAATATGCAATATTGCATAGTTCTGTGTTACGCTCTGTTATGACGGTGAATTAGGCTTCATAACAAAGACAAGGTTTATCTGATAAGGAAAAGCCTATTTCTTCTTGTCATGGATGGTGATTTGAACCAAACTTTGCTCACAATTTTGTTAGAAGAAGATATCCCTATCGATATTACAGATGATGTTAATTTATTGCTATCAATTAAAGCTCAAGAAGTTTAATAGATCTCTTTTTCAACTCTGAATATCAGAACATGGCTAGAATCATAAGAGTGATGCCTCCAATATGGAAGATTTATGAGCGATGTTGGGAGTAATTAATTTAAGCCATGGAAGTTTCTCCTAGTTTAAGGGTAGTATCTCTATATTATTATTTGGGAAGTACATTTAAAAAATTTGTAAAGAATTACATCATATGCCATGGGAAAGTGAATGTAAAAAAAGAAATAAGAATATCATTAAAGATAAAAATCTATCTTATTAAAAGAGAAGTACAAAGACCTTTTCATGTGTGCTTTTTTCAATTGAACAGGTTTTATAAATTTTATTAAATATATATAATAAATTAAAAATAACACTAATTACTCCTTTACATATTCCAAAAAACATATTAGAATATTCTAATATTCTTTTCACATAATCATTATCAAAATTGTGAACCAAATCAATTTAAAATCATCAATTTTCAAAATAATTATATTGAAATATTATTATTTTCCAAATAAAAATTGTTATAAAAATTCAAAAAAATTATAAAATGATAAATTTTAGAAAAACCTTAAAAAATTATAAAAATAATCAATATAAATTATAAAAATTCAAGTTTAGTCATCATATGGTTTTAAGAAAATACTTCAAAAGGGTTTTGTTTCAAAGTATTTTGAGTATCGAATATTATCTGAATTGAACCCATACGAGTACCCGAGGGAACATGAAAATCCAAAAATCTCAAATCTAAGTCCGAACCCAGAATTCAATATAATTGAAAATTCTAAAAGTTTTGAATCTGAACTCGAATTTGAAACTTGAAATAACCGAAAATTCTAAATCCGATATTTGAAAAATCTAAACATGATCAATAATATATAAAATTAAAAATTTGCGCGGTTGCGCTGTTCAAACTCTAGTGCATCTTTAGTACAAAAACCAATTAAGTTATGTTACCAAATCTTATATAGATTCTCTTAGTATCTTTTCTTAAAGTCCATCAAAATAACTATCTCTATTTTTTTAAATAACCAAATGAATCTTAAAAATAATTTAACCTTTTACTATTATTATTTTTATAATAATATAAAGTATATTTAAAATAAAAATATAATTTTCGTTATATACTAATAATATATAGTTATTTTTAAAATAAAAATCCTAATTTTTGGAAAAGAACTACAAACATAAAAACAAAATTCTAATTCAGTTATATAAATAATAATATATAAAGAGTTAATAATTTATGTATTTTGAATAAAAAAATTAAAATTAATACGAACACAAAACATAATTATCTTTAAGACTATTTTACACGTGATTTTGCTAGACATTTCTATATTATAATTATATTTTAAAAAAGATAACTCTCACTAAAACATACTATCTTTTTTATCAAACACTATAGTTTTTTTGACTTATTATTATAATTTAAAATTATGTTTAAAGAGAAATTCAGTCTACAACAGGTTAATTGAGACTAATATTATTATACAAATGGAGGTATTATTTAGTTTACCATGGGTTAAACACCTTAACCAACATCGAATATGTTTAATCCTAACTATAAATTTACAAACATACTTATGTAATAATGTTAAAGATATTTTAAATTTAGTTTATCAAAAAAATATTAATAAAACGTGATCCCGCGCATAGCGCTGGTTAAAACCTAGTGATAGTTTAAGCATAAACAAGAGAACACCTTGAAGCGGGAGGCAAGAAGTTGGGAGTATGTAGTGAGGCAGGAATTCGGAAGACCATCTCACGCGAGAAAAGGAAATCCTAAAAGAAAAGAATATATGGATAATATCTAAGGATATACATGGATATTTTCTAAAGGGATAGACATCGACGTTCTCCTATAAATATATAACATAAGGGTTAAGGCAAAGGGAGAGAGAAGAAACCCTAGAATTCTACATTAGATATAAAGGAACTTAGAGCATACGTGTAGAACAAGGATTTATTCATCCCATATGTTTTATCTCTGGCTTTCTCTCGATTATTAATAAGATAAAGGTAATATATTTTTTTGAAGTTATCTCTAGTTTTCATAGTGTGGTAAAGAAAGAAACTCTAAAATCCCCTTAACAATGTAGCGCTAGAAGGAGGGTGGCTAACCAAACTATATGACGATGGATGGAGATCATATGGGTGCTACGGTTACCACAACAACAACCTTGAGTTACGAAGAGATGAGGGCTCAGCTCGACGCCCTAAGAAATAAAATTCGAGGAGATGAAGCAAGCCAGAAGGAATCATGATCCTATGGAAGCTAGTGCATCAACTACAAAAGGGCTTCAAATCCTCAAGCAGTAGATCCAAGCTTGCAAAAAGTTGGAAGAGAACGCTCAATGCTTGAAGCAGCATGAGCTAGAGAACGAAACTTTGAGTGAGACGAACTCGACTTTGAAAGTTAACCAAGGGGGCAGGCCAAGATTCATGTTACCCATGCCCAAGATGCAATCCATGGACACCCTTGTTGCAAATAGCGTAGCAGAGGGTCAGGAACCAATAGCTTACCACAATCAAGCAGAAGGAGTACATATCCTTGATGTAACTCAGGAGGATCTTGTCATTTAATAGGAGTTCAGGGGTTAAGGCCTCATACCACGCTCAGCTGTGCCTGGTGGTGATGTTCTCGGCCAAAATCGAGGCGATCCAAAGCATGATAGAGTGCCTCATATGAATTTCACCTCCAATAAGGACGAGTGGCTTAAGCGCTTACGCAGACACTCCTTTCTCTGAGGAGATCGCGCTCATCGACATGCCTAGGAAGTCCTCCTTTCCAACCATGAAGTCGTACGACGAAACCACTGATCATGACAACCATATTGTGCAGTACAAGTCGAAGATTCTGACCGTGACCATACATAAGGAGCATAGGGAAGTTGCCTTATGCAAGGGGTTCAGTTCATAACTGGCTCCACCTTACAATGGTTCATCAGCTTACCAAACGGATATGTCCATCCATACGTTTGTTGCTTTAATTGACTTGTTCGTAGAAAAAATTGCCAGTAGCGTGGTCCCGCCAAAGACTTCAGACGATCTTTACTATATCATCCAACATAAAGCAAAGCCCCTGTGCAGCTATATCCACCACTTCAACCAGGAGAAAATAGTTATACCTAACTGTAATGTTGTTACAGCTATCTCCGCCTTTAAAAGGGGTGGCAAGCAAAAGGAGACCTCTATAAGGCACTGACCAAATACCAATGCAAGACGATGGATGACGTATTCTCCCGAGCCCAAGCATAAATTGAGTAGGAAGAAGATCCAGTCGCAAGGTGAGGATATTCTCCAAAGACAAAGGCACGAGTCATACGAACTGAGAAAAGTACCAGAGATGTCAAACCCTATTAGAGGCATATCAAGGAAGCAGGCACAAAGGAGTCAGAGGTAGCCATCGACCCCTGGATAGAGCTGAGAACGAGAGAATAGATGTAAAAACTTAGCAAGACATCTAAAACTTGTCAGTATCCAGGGGGATTTAGTGGGAGTTATGAGGCAGATGGGCCCCCAGGTCTAGTGGCCTCAAAAGATGAAATCCCTAAAGAGACATTGGAACGTCAAAAAATGGTGGGACTTCCATATTGACACGATCATAGAAAGAAAGACTTCATCTTCCTTAAGATCGAAGTTAACGAGCTGCTGAAGAAAGGCTACCTACGAGAATTCCTCTCAGCAAAAGCCAAAAAATTGTTAAACAACCAAGGGGGAAGATAACCCTACTATGAAGAATGCTCATGCTTCTCCTCCTAGACACGATTGCATGATCCATGTTATCTCTAGAGGATATGAGGTCAGCGACGTTATCCATGCTGCATGCAAGAAGAGCACAAGGATTGTCAAAAATAGTCGGGGTATTCAGGAACTCAAGCGCAAGAGCCTCCAGTTCGATGCAATCAGTTTCACGGCTGAAGTGCATGAGAAAATGCTTCTTTTTCACCATGACGCTCTGGCAGTCTCTCTAACGGTGGCAAATTATTTGGTGACGAGAATGCTCGTCGACAACGAGAGCTCCACCAATGTGCTTTTCCTAGAAAGATACGGAACTTGGGCCTCGCAAAGGAAGCAATGACCAAGAAACCACGCTGCTCATTGGTTTTAATGGAGAGGTCAAGTAAACTGTCGAAAAATTAATGCTCCCTGTTTACACAGAAGGAGTAAACCTAACAACGAGGTTCTTTGATGCAATACTGACTAGCTTATCCCTCAGACAACAAGCAAACCGAATAAGCTGCCTAGAAAACAGTTTTGACGTAGGAGCGTTCAAAGTAGC
Source organism: Anastatica hierochuntica (assembly GCA_900406275.1). Classification (NCBI taxonomy): domain Eukaryota; kingdom Viridiplantae; phylum Streptophyta; class Magnoliopsida; order Brassicales; family Brassicaceae; genus Anastatica; species Anastatica hierochuntica. The sequence goes on along the minus strand of OVAN01006214.1, from coordinate 483 downwards.
ATATCTTTCCGACCAAAGGGAATTTGGCAACGAGCTCGATTGTTATGGAAAGTTTACTAATCAGAGCATCTTTAAAAATTGGTCCCATCAAAATGACATTAAAGACCTGAGAGTTATGGAGCTTACAATCTGAGTGATTCAGGATTTTCGCAGAACAGACATGTCATCACTCCGAAGGGAACTGCGACCAAACCAGAAAGTTTCAAGCTACAATTCAAAATGTTTTAGATTCTTAAGCCATCAGGGAAGCTATTCGAAGTGGAATCATTTGAAAAGATGCTGGGAATAATTAGTTATAAATTTTCGAAATCAGCAGACTTTCAGCTCGTCGGTTTACAGCTTTCGGTTTAGCATTAGGTTTTAGATTTAGGATTTAATTATTTATGGTTTATTTTTGGTTTATTTAAACAAAAATTAGGTTTATTTTATGGGACCCTACAACTGCAGAGTTCATTCTCTAATAGTTGCTTCTTTGAGATCCTA
>OVAN01006213.1:0-21748 GCA_900406275.1 Anastatica hierochuntica | reverse complement strand
ATATATATATATATATATATATATATATATATATATATATATAAATATATAGCCACCCGCAGAACCCGAGAGCTATCCCACCGGAACCTCCGTTAACCTCGGTCTGCGGAACTTAGTCTCATAGAATCAACTCATTCGTTACATGCACATATCAATCTTGCGTAATTCTCAAACAATACCGGTTTACCCTAATCTGACAATTAAACCAATAAAAATACTATGTGAGATTAGTCCTAACATTAATCTAAAATCAATCAATCAATCAAGACTCCAAACAAACTCAAGCAATATGTTTCGGTGCTAGACTACGCGAGAAAGAGTGAATAAGGAAAGCCTGAGAAGTATATGGGTCTAGCCCTCACCTTTGCCACAAGTATGAACTCTCGGCTTGACTGGCTGACAATCCACCCCCGGAAAGAAAAACATGGCCAAGAAACCCGAGTTAGACCTCACCCGGAAACCTGCCAAAAAGGGAAACCTGCCCGAAAAGGAAACTTTCCTAAAATGAAAACTGCCAAATATGGAAACTTTCCATATTTGGAAACTGTCATAAAAGGAAACTCGGGACCAGGCAAAACGGAACGAAAAATCTGAAAAGCTGAAGGAAAGAACCTAAACTAGCAAAACCGAGCCGAACCTATTAGATCAGAACAAACCGGCTAAACCGATTGAGTCCGACGACCTAACAGACCCTAACCGGTCAGACCAACTAACCTAACTGAAGACTAAAAAGAAAAGAAAAGAAATGAAAGGAAATGATAGACTTACCGGAAAAAGCGTCGGAGCTCGCCGGAACCTTCCGGAAAATTGCCCGGCTCGCCAAAAAGAACTCGGAAAGTTCACCGGAAAAATCCCGGGAACTTGCCGGAAAAGAACTCCGCCTAAGGCAGTGGCTAAAAGCCTATGGAGGCTGGCTGAGAAGCTGTCCTCTTTTGCAAAGCATTGCTTTGACTTGATGAAGAACAAGTGAAAGGGAGGAACTCTATTTATAGGGGAGGAAGGGAAGCTTGGGAAGTTGAAACTTCCGATGTGGGACAACAAACAAAAATAAAAAAAATAAGATATGAACTTTGTTTGAAATTAAATGGGCTTGTTGGAATATTAAAAAAAATAAGCCCATTAAAAAGATTTGGATCATTACAGAAGTTTTGGAGTAGTATTTTCCAAAGAGGACCTGAGAAACAAGAGTCGTGGAATACTTTAATAGTCTTCAGCTCAACTTGGCAATTAACTAGTCATTGTGTGCCTCAACTTCTCTAAAAGCGAGAAATCCTCTATCATGAGAACAAGTCATACATTCCCAAGACGTCCAACTAACCTTCCGTTGATTGGGTTTATCATCTCACTCAAATCTGATTAGGATGGATTGAATTATTTTGTAGAGAGAAAGAGGAAGTTAAAGGGACACTGAGTACATTAGGATCATTGATAGGACTGCCTTGAGCATAATCTCCTTATCCACCGAGGAGAGGAACCGTGTTGACCAACGTTATTTAGCGGATTCGATCCACCAAACTGTGAAAATATCTCTTTTATGCTGCCCAAAATTTTCAGGTAAGTCGAGGTACTTTCCGGCATCCCCTTGTTGGTGGATATTCAGAATGCGCTTTGCTACAAGATGGTACGTTGCTGGATCTTTGATGAAAACGTTATCAATGACTTGTTGACATTTACGCATTAAAATTTTTAAATTCTTCATTAAATCCGTCTCGATCGTCACATGTTTTCCATGTGGGGTATTGCATTAAAGAGTAGATGGGGAAATGTCGATTGTGTTGAAAAAATACAATGCCATGGACGGATTTTTAGAAGAAAAAAAAGAAAATAACAGTATTTTCATCGTGCATGAACCAACCAGGAGAATAGAAGAAAACTGAAAGTTTTTTTTTGATAAAAGTGAAAATTCCTTTCTTAAATTGTAACTTTGTTACCAAAAATGACTTTTAGTTTTGATATATTATATAGTTTTGTTTGCATATTGATTTGGTTACTTTTTCTCGCATGAACCAACTGAGATGTAGATGTACTGCAAGCCTCTAATAGAGTAAAAAAGGAGGATAAAAACATAAGAAAAGGTTTGATCTATTCCTTTTATTGTTTTCTAAGCTTAATTTGTTTAAACTTTTTTAAATTCTATGGTTGGAAAGCATATCATGTAATTTCTTTTAAATTTATTTTTGAAAATCTTTTAGCAAAAATAAAGTTCTCTAATTTTGACATTAACTATTAGCCAATTTGAACTTTAAGCCCACTCCAGGACTGATTGGTAATTGGCTATGAAGACTTTATTTTTTTATTAGTCTTTAGAATTTTTTTTTGCCAATCACACTTTAAAACTCCAACAGCCTTAAAAGTTTTTCTTAATTTTTTCACAACATATTTCAATTATTTTGTTCTTGTTAAGTTACTTTTTTCTAAAGCCTCTATTTTATGACTTTAATTTTTTTTCTTAAAGTCATAGCCATAATTTTCAAAACCAAAGCTTTTACAGTAAATTATTCTTTTTAAGAGTCAACACTAATTGTTTTTAAAATGCCAAACAATCAACCCCTACAACATGATAAATGGGCAAAGAACACATTAACAAAAACAATATCTATATAACTCGGTTTGATTTATAATAGTTGTGATGGAGGTATATTCCACCCTACCAAATCCGGTTTGAATAACCAGAACATTGAACCAGGAATGGAAGGTGAGCCGCAAAAAAGCCCATAGTTGAATAGAAGGGGGTAAAGGAGAGGTACGGGCCACGGAAGAAGGGAAGACCCATACCCACAGAGTCAACGAGATCAAAGGTCATTAATCTACACATTGATGGGGGAAGATTCTCCGGAAGAGTATCTAGCAACGGTTACGATCGGCACCTATAAAAGGAGAAAGGAGGTCACAAGGAAAGAGGATGGGTTTTCCACACTTTTGACACTAAAACAAGCTCTTACACTGTATTACATTGTACACATGATTCATTCAATAAAATCATTATATTTTCGAACATTTGCATTGTGAATTGAACACCTCGGTACGAAGTTGGATTTTGAGATCCATCAATTGGCGCTAGAAGGAGGGGGATTCTGCTTCGCTACATCCGAATTCCACAACTGAACTTCAGGTAAACCCATACTCAGTTTTTCCTCTTTCACCTTTTCATTTTCTTTGGTGATTTCATGAAGCCATGTCCGGAGACAACGGAGACAATAGGGGTGACGGCACACCACCACCGTTGCTAGACGATGGCACGAACATCAATCAATGGACAGACGTGAAATCAGGAGATCAGGTCCAAGATCTGGCAGCTTAGATGATCAACGCGCAGGAGGCATTGGCTAAACTTCCTGAGAATATGCAGGGACTTTCACCTTTCTCGTGGAGGCAAATGGGATGCAAGAAGCACAAGAACGGAAATCAAGGCAAAGGTTGGAAGAACTTTCTCAAACCCAAGCAACTCAACAAGCAAGTTTGAATTCCTTGTCGCTACCATCACCTCAGGGACTCCGAGATCCAGCTACCCGACTTGACCACAACGGGACGAACAACGACCGAAGATCAAGCGACGACCATACACCTGGGCGGCAAGAGTCCAACTTGGGAGGAGCACACACGCAGACGGACACTGAGCTCTTAACGCTAAGACAGACCCTCGCCCAAGAGATGACTGAGCTCCGCACTATGCAATCCTAGATTCACAAAGCAACTAGTTCGGCGCCTGAGGTCGACAAAGTAATAGAAGAAACACAAAAGACTCCATTGTCACGCCGCATTATAAGCGCGACTATCTCCATCCTCAAGCTCAAGATTGCGCCTTACGAAGGGAAAATCGACCCATGAGCTCACATGACGGCATTTTGCATCGTTATGGACAAAGTCAAGTTTGGAGAAGACAACAAGGATATCAGATACTGCTAGCTTTTCGTCGAAAACTTTTTAGGAGATGCCCTTAAGTGGTTTTCGCGCTTAAAGGCCAATACCATTGACAGCTTCAACGAGTTATCAATGGCCTTCATTAAGCATTATTCGATGTACATCGAGAAGGGAGCTTCGGATGCCGATCTCTTGACCATGTCACAAAAGAAGGATGAATCTTTATGGTTATTTTTAGCTTGGTTCAAGTCAGTAATTTCTAACATGGTTTTGAGCGATAAGGCATGAATCACGGCACTAAGGAATGCCCTTTGGTATAACTGTCGCTTCCGGGAGGATCTGATGCTGAATCGACCTGTCTCCTTGGAAGATGCGCTCCACCAAGCCTCTAGATTCGTTCGTATCGAGGATGAAAAGAAGGCATACGCAGAGAAACACGCCATAACCTCGAAGCCAACCTCCAAAGAAAAGTCAAAAGAAGAAAGGGATACTCGACAGCCGTGTGGGAGTTCCCGACCTAATGGGAGCTCAGCCAAGTAAAGATCGTACCAGATCTCATGGGAAAGAATCAAGATAGGAGCTCGGGAGCAGGCTATAAGCCACGACCCAACACTTGGACAAGGAGTGATGGAGCTCAGGCGTCGGAAAAATATTGCGAATACCACAACGCTACGGGCCATACAACGGAAGAATGTCATGGTTTCAAACAGTACTTTTCCAACAAATACATGTCGGAGGAGTTAGCCAAGAAGGGTGACTTGCCCCCACTAGCACGACACCATAACGCCAAAAATCCCCCGAAGTGAGACACAAATCCACAAAATTCAGAGGTTGCAGAGCCACCAATGGCTAGGAAGCGTATCAACATGATAATGGGAGCAAACCCATTCTGCAATGATTTATTCTGATCCATTAAAAGCTACAACCGACAAAGAAACTTGATAACTGACGAAATGCAGGTAATGACATTAAATGACATGGTCATAGAATTCTCCGAACAAAAAACAAGGCATGTTGATCATCCACACAACGATGCTCTAGTATTGGAACTGATATTGGATGATTGCGAAATAGCAAGGGCTTTAATCGACCCCAGAAGTTCGGTAAACGTCCTCTACAAAGAAACGTTTGACAAAATGGAGCTCGCTGAAGCTCAGATGAAAAAGGTCAAAGCAACCTTTGACGGCTTTCAATGGAGCAACTACGATGTCGATAGGAACAATCAAGCTAGACACGTACTTAGGGGGTGTCAAGATGGAGACAAAATTTACAGTAGTGGAAGCTCCAAACATATATACCATAATCCTCTGCACTCCATGGATCCATTCGATGAGGGTTATCCCGTCAACTTACCATCAGTGCATCAAATTCCCAACGACTAGCGGAGTATTGACTGTGCACAAAAGTCAACACACTACACGATTTTGTTACGTTAATGAAAAAATTACGCAAAGCCCAGCTGCAATAGTAGTTACAGATCCGAGCTCCAAACTTAGGCCGAGAAATGACACGTCAATTCGAACCAAGCGGCCCCGAGCTCGAAAGAGTAAGACAGGTTTGCATTAGTCCCTGTGGTCCAAATCATTTTATGGGAAGCTCGGCGCAAGTTGGAGGACCCTCACAACGTAAGTGGGGTTATCAAGCCAAGGACCAATGAGCTCGTTTGCATGGATGGCAAGAAAGAACCCTGTCCCTGGAGCTCGGTCAACCTCAAGAAGTATTACTATTAAATAAAAACGAAGGAAAAAAAACAAACAAAAAAAAGCACGGTTCCTTGAACGTATGAGTGTAATCAAACTACGAAATGACTTGATGCCTTCGGGGTACGTAGGCAGACCATCTTTGGGTACAACTGTTATTTTAAATAAAATATATATGTATAGAGTTATTCTCAAAATCTCATTTTCCTAAGCTTTTCCGAGCTTTTACGAGCTTTTACACGTCGGCGCCCTGGCTAGGCTGCCCGACCTAATTGCGCATTTCTCATAAATGACTTGGTGAAACAACACCCCAGTTGTGGAATGACAACCTCTGTATGACAACCTCTGGTATCTCTTATATAAGAGTTGGTTATTCTGTTAGTAAACGGAGTGCCACGAGTCTCCTCAATCAAGCTTTCGATTTTGGGAGCTGAGCTTGTGGCATTATGGACCTGAGCGTTCAGCTTCTGGAGAGCTGCATGGGTTTGTTCCATGTATGTGCGGATAGCTTCAGGTCCTTCTAGAGAGAGGACTGTCGGGTCGCCATTAGGCACCTGACGAGCAGGTTCTTGGCAAAGCCAAGTTCGGTCATTCTCCCAGGTAGCTGGTGAGCTGAGTCGCTCCATAGCTATTGGATTGCTCTGATGTGTGTGACCTACATGGAGACTCGGGTGAGCTGCGGTCACAGCCTCCGATCTCCTGCGAGCCTCTATATCTGGGGTTGGGTCTCGTGCACGATACACTGAGGCTGAGGTTCTGCCCCCAGATGGAATTGAGGTACCTCCTCCAGATCCGAAAACAGGAGGTGGTGGAGGTACTCAAGAGCTCGGATCAGGTAATGAGCTAGTCGTTGCTACATAAATTAGCTATGGTAGCTGGAGGGCTGAACGCAGGGGTTGTCCTAGCGAGAGGTGTCTGGAGAACAGGTCCCTGTCCCTCTGGAACCACGCTATTAGGAGAGAATTCCAAGCGTCCTCGAGGAAACAAGGGCTCAGATATTAGGTCTCGGAAAGTGACACCCGAGCCTTGACGCTGTGAAGGCTGGGTGGCTGTGGTCAGAGACCTCATTGCTTCTTCGAACTGTTGTTGTCGGAGAGCAAGCTACTGCGTTGTGCGCTCATTTTCCTGAGCTCTGTCGACCAGCTGCATCATCATCCAGTGGATCTCAGACAGCTGAGCCTCCGCTTGATTCGGAGCGGATATCTGTGGCGAAGAGCCTAAGGGGAGCGGTTGTTGCGGGTTTCCGTGGGCTAATAGCCCTAAGCAAATAGTAGCCGAAGGCTGCTGCTCAGAGCGGTGATCGGGATGTTGAGGCTCCGCAGAGGGGAGATTAGAGCCTCCATCATTCGGTGAGCCATAGCTCTGATTCATTGAATCAGGATCGGATGGGTTCGTTCCCTGATCGATAGGATTCATTCTCAAGCTACTAAGTAAGGGATTCAGTTATCTCGTTCCCACAGACGGCGCCAAATGTGAGGGATTAAACTCACCTCTTAGATTTCGTGAATGGTGTTTAGGTTTAGGGAGAGACAATGTTGGTTGAATCCCGTAAGAACTTGTTGAATGAATGCTTAATTTTATTGAGGTTGATAAATGATACAAAGAATACAAAGAGGTTTAGAATCACAAACGGTAAAAGAAAGAAGAGTTTTTCTATTCTTCTGAATGATTTATTGAATACAAAGATAATCGAAAATAGCTAAGTGTTTCTAGGTTCAGATATGTTGAAGAGCAGTTCTTGTTCGCTTCCTCTCTCCCTTAAATAGCTCTTTCTCCGTTATTAGGTAGTTGCAACAGTACCTAGATCTCTTCCTTGATTTCTGGAGTGTTTAACAACTTGTTTGACCGAGTCCATGACCTTTTCCATTCGTCCAAGACCTGCTGTGCCAGCTCCCTGTTCTACGAGACCTGGTCCTCTCCAAATCCACGGACATTAGCAAAGCCTGTTTTTATCTTGTCGTGAGAGCTAATTCCTTATGGATATGACTTAGGCCCATTTCGAGCTCAATGTTATCTTTCTTTGGCCTTGCTCACGATTCGAGCTATCCCTTGGATAGTGGGCCTGATTTAGGCCCAACAACGATGAAGGAGAATGTGCTCTCATTGGCGACCGGGTTGTCTTTGTCCCTAAATCTGAGGCGTGCAGAAGCCATGAATTGGCGGCACATGTCAGGGTAAACATGTTCCTTCATGTAGAACAAGGTCCCTAAACCGATTCTCTCAGTGAGAGTGGCAAGTCCCACGTCAAATCGCAAAGCATGGACATCATACTCACAGAAAAATCTTGTAGTGAGGAAATCGATATTGTGGAGCTCTTCATAGAATGTGGGTCGTTCTTGCGGAACTTCTTCTTTTTTATGGACTCTCACACTCATAGCTAGCATGAGATCCCGTTTGTTCATCCGTTCTTGTCATCCTACAAAAGGAAAAAACTTGAAAAATAATGAGTTTCAAAGAGAGACGAATGCACATTGAAATCAATTCATTCGCAAAGCACACAAACAAGAGCAAATCATCACTAATGAATGCCTAAACAACATCCAAATCACCATCAAACATCAACAGTTTTCGTTTTTAAAGAGGACTCAAATTTTTAAATCCTTCAAAACATGTGAAACAAGTGGTTTAGCATCAAAAACAAGTGCCAAATGCATAGATATCAAACAAAAATCAATCCAAAACATGAAAAACAAGCTAAAACCATCAATTGTACAAAATTCTCGCCGCCGAAAATGACCAAAACCAAAACTCATCAATCGCTTACAAAATTGTTTGCTAATCCTAGAATCATGCTCTCTAAGTTCACTCGCTAAGAGAAATTAGCACAAATCATCAAGGAAAACAAGAAACCATGGATTTTTAGCAATTTTCGTTCATACACAAAAATCATCAATTCATCTCAACAAACAAACAATTTAGGTCATAATCACTACCTAAAAACGCCGGATTCATGCTTATAGACCTATAGAACAACCAAACTTCAAGCAAAATCACATGAATCAATAGTCCCTAATCTCAACCCTAAAACCCGAAAATTTCAAGAGGGGATTACGAATTCATACCTTTGTTTATTCTACAACGGTTGGTAGAAACAGAAAGAGCACGAAAAATTGATAAATTTACCACTAAGAATCGATCAAATTCGTTTAGAATTGAGAGAGTTGGGGGTATTATGAGTATGAGAGAGTGTTTGAGAGGAGGAAGATGAAGAACACAAAGATTTTGTGTTTTAGATCCATATTTTTGTGCAAGGAGGAGAAGAAGAAGTGATTTCCGGTTCAATTCTAATGAAAATAAATCGAAATCCGGTTTACCAGGTTTGGATGCCACGGATCGAGCGATTCGTGCCATGGATCGACTGATCCGTGGCACTTGGAAAGAAATTTGCGTCTTTGAGTCAAAACGCAGATCGGTCGATATGTGCCCTGGATCGACCGATCTAGGGCTTTCGTCCAAAAATTGCTTCTTCGTGTCCATGACTCGGATCGATAGATTTGTGCCCTAAATCGACAAATCCAAGGCATTCTGCCAAAATTCGTCAATTACCCGAAACCAATCTCAAAACACAACCAAAAATCAAAAATAACACCAAAAATCCTAAGTAAAAAGAAAGAAAAACTACCTAGTGGGTTGCCTCCCGCTCAATGCCTGTTTAAAGTCACGAGCCTAATTGTAGAGAGATCAGACGGTAGGTGGATCCGTCAAAGGAATCCGAGTTCCTTTTTCAGGTGTCGCATCTGCGAGATACGGCTTCAATCGTTTCCCGTTCACTGTGAATCTCTATCCATTTTCATCGAGAACCACAACCCCATATGATCTAACCTCAATAATGACAAATGGTCTGGACTAGCAAGACTTAAGCTTCCCGAGAAATAACTTAAGATGAGAATTGAAAAGTAGAACCTGATCTCCTGCAGTGAAGTGTTTTTGAATGATCTTTTTTTTCATGCCACGCTTTCGTCCGTTCCTTGTAAACCCTAGTGCTTTCATAGGTATCTTGACTAATCTCATCCAATTCATTAAGTTGAATCATTCTCTTCTCTGCTGCAGACTTGATATCAAAGTTCATCAACTTTGTAGCCCAAATTCTCTGGTACTCGAGTTGAACAGGAAAATTACAAGCCTTCACATACACCAAATGAAACAGTGTAGTGCCTAGTGGTGTCTTGTAGGCGGTTCGATATGCACATAACGCATCATCTAGCTTGATAGCCCAATCCTTTCGTAATTTGCCTACAGTCTTTTCTAGGATTCCCTTGATTTTCCTGTTGGAAATCTCAACATGTCCACTTATTTGAGGATGATAAGGTGTGGCTACCTTGTGTCTAACTCCATGCTTCTTCAGAAAATTCTCAAACAACTTGTTGATAAAGTGGGATCCTCCATCACTGATTACCACTCTTGGCACGCCAAAACGAGGGAAAATCACTTATTTGAACATCTTCAAGACTATCTTGGCATCATTAGCAAGGCTGGCCAGCGCCTCAACCCATTTAGAGACATAATCTACTGCAACCAAGATGTATTGATTTCTGTAAGAAGATGGGAAAGGTCCCATGAAATCATTACCCCATACATTAAAAACCTCAACGTCCATGATGAAGTTTTGAGGCATCTCATTCCACCTACTGATGTTGCCTTTCCTCTTACAAGCATCACACTTAGAGACGTATTCATGAGCGTCCTTGAAGAGTGTTGGCCACCAGAATCCTGCGTGCAGTACTTTTGACACTTTCTTGAAAGTAGCAAAATGTCCTGCATATTCTGAACCATGGCAGTGATACAAAATACCATGTATCTAAGACTTCGGAATACACCTGCAAAAAAGTCCATCAGTACATCTCTTGTAAAGAAAAGGATCATCCCATAAGTAATGTCTGACATCTCTAAGGAACTTCTTCTTCGCATAGCCTGCGAAATTTGGTGGCTCCACATCTGCACTCATATAATTTGAAAAGTCTACAAACCAAGGTATCTTGTCGTGAATTTTTCTAATGGAAAAACAATCAATACCGTCCATGTATTCATCCTCCAGCAAGGCAACCATATAGACATTCTGTTCAGGAAGACTATCATCAAGTGGAGTCTCAGCTTCCACTAGCAATCGAGATAAATGGTCTGCAACACCATTCTCAATACCACGTTTATCACGAATCTCCTAATCAAACTCCTGCAATAGAAAAATTCATCTCAACAGTCTCAGTTTAGCATCCTTCTTAGACATACGGTACCTCAAAGCTGCATAATCAGTGTGAACAATGACTTTCGATCCCACTAGGTACTGTATGAACTTCTTGAATGCGTAAACCACATCCAGAAGCTCCTTTTTTGTACTAGCGTACTTGATCTGAGTGTCATCAAGTGTCCTGCTAGCATAGTAAATCACGTGGAGCTTATTTTCCTTTCTCTGACCCAATACAGCTCCTACTGCGTAGTCACTGGTGTCATACATTACCTCGAAAGGTAAATCCTAATCCGGTGGTTGAATAATTGGAGCGTTGACTAGAGCCTCTTTGATTGTCTGAAAGACTAACAGACAATCAGTATCAAAATCAAATTTTACATCCTTACAAAAGTAGGCGAGTAAATGGTCTGGCAATCTTGGAAAAGTCCTTGATGAACCGTCTATAGAAACCCGCGTGCTCAACTACGTACATCCTTGACAGAGGTAGGAGGCTGCAGACTTGTCATCACTTCTATCTTGGCTCTGTCAACTTCAATGCCCTTATATGATATCTTGTGACCTAAAACAATTCCATCATGCACCATGAAACGACACTTCTCCCAGTTGAGAACCAGATGTTTCTCCTCACATCATTCTAAGACCCTACAAAGGTTGGATAAACAGAGAAATCATCCATAAAAACTTCCTTGATATCCTCAATTTAATCAGTAAAAATGGATATCATGCAGTATTGGAAGGTCACTGGTGCATTGCAAAGATCGAATGGCGTTCTCTGGTAGGCCTATATCCCATAGGGACATGTGAATGTTGTCTTCTCCTGGTCTGCCTGAAAGAACCTTGAATAGCCATCAAGAAAACAATAGTAAGGGTGATTGACTAATCATTCTAACATTTGATCAATAAAAGGAAGGGGGAAGTGGTCCTTTCTTGTGGTTGACTTCAACTTCTTATAGTCTATGCACATCTTGTGGCCTGTGATCGTTCTGGTGGGAATGAGCTCATTCTTCTCATTGATGATGAATGTAATCCCACCTTTCTTTGGTACTACATGGACTGGACTCACCCAGGTGCTGCCAGAGATGGGATACATTACACATGCACCTAAAAGTTTTAGAATCTCCTTCTTGACAACTTCCATCAGCTTTGGATTGAATCTCCTATGGTGTTCAACAGAATTCTTGGATTCATCCTCCAAGTGGATCCTATGCATACAGAGATCTGGAGAAATACTTGTGATATCATCTAAAGAGTACCCCTATTATTTTCTATACTTTCTCAATTTTGAAATAATTAGAGCGGTCTCGACATTATTCAGGTTAGCGTTGATAATCACAGGATATGTATAATTGAGTCCTAAGAAAACGTACCTCAATCATGCAACTAATGGTTTGAGCTCGAGTTTAGGAGCTTTCAACTCGCTCTAATCAGACTCTGATGTCGTCACCAAAGGTGTGGATGTCGCAGGAGCTGGCTCTTCGATCTTCATGTAGACGACATGCTTCTGTAGTGTTGGCGCTGAGTCCAGCAACACGGCAGCCTCAGATGTATCCTCCTTTAGAAACCCATATTCGCTCTCAATCTGTGTTAAGGCAACTTGTAGCGGGCCCTCTGTGTACAACTCTTTATCAGTGTCGTCAATCACATTAGCAAGTGTGTCAGCCCAAAACGTGTGCCCATCAATTGTAGGTTTCTTCATGGATTTCTCAATGTTAAATCTCATATCCAACTTCCCAAGTCGAAGATCTATCTGACCGTTATGCACATCAATCATGGCTCTAGCAGTAGATAAGAACGATCTATCCAAGATGATACGATCTTTGGGCTCTTCTTCAAGCTCCAGGACTACGAAATCAGTGAACACGTAGCCTTCTCCAACTCCAACAGGGATGTTGTATAGAATGCATATCGGTCTTCGAATGGATCTATCAGTGAGTACCAGTGACATCTTTATAGATTTGTAGTTGGTTAGAGTCAATCGCTGAGATACTGACAAGGGCATTACTGTGACACCACACCCCAAATCGTAGAGACATCTATCGAAGTTTAATGATCCAATCCTGCAAGGCAATACAAAATACTACGCTACACTCTACAGTAAGCACTAACACACCCTTCTCAAAGATCATTCTATCATATAGAATTTCTTTTATGTACTGTTTTAGAGATGGTACCATCTTGACTGCTTCGACAAACGACAATCAAACATATAATTCACCAACATCTAATACTCACGTTCTTTGACCTTTTGGCGAGGTCTTGAAGGGTATGGAGGCCTAGGGACAAAAGGTGGGGTGGTATATACGTATCCGAACCTTCTGGATCATTATGAACAAGATTTGAAAGACCTCCTTCATCATTGCCATGGATCGATCGATCCATAGGGGTGGATCGATCAATCTCTTCCACTTTGGAAGAATTCTTCGAATCAGACATTGCTCTGGATCGACCTATCTCGGCCTTTGAAGAATAACTCGGTTGGTAATTGTTCTTGAATCCTCCAGAACCAAACTGCTTCTGTTGATAGCCACTGTTCCTGAAACCACTGCTCTGATTTTGATTCTCTTTCTGATATCCAGAATTAAATACACTCTAATTTTATTGGTATGGCTTTTTCTGGAATTAGTTATCTTGATTGAAACCTCTATTACCAAAGTTTCCTTGACCTCAAATGTAATTCACGTCTGCTTGACCACCATTCAGCTCTTCAGACATGAACTCGTGATACATCTGTCCCAATTTCTGCTCTTGTAACATAGGTGCATCATTATGTTCCCCAACAAAGTGTACTCCTTGTTGATCTCTTCTCATTAGCTCATCAAGCTGTGACTGCAGATCATCAATCCTCTTTGCATATGATGATACACTTCCTCTACCGCGATACAAATAAGATCTTCAATTGGCTTGGTTATTCGCCATATTACTCACCAGCATGTAAGCTTCTTCTATAGTCTTGGTCATGAAATAACCATTACTCACAGTGTCCATAGCATTATGATATTTCTCCTCAACTCCATTGTAGAAAATGTTGAGGAGATTCCAATCAGTGAAACCATGATGAGGACAGTCATAGGTGTACTCCTTGAATCGATACCAAACTGCATGAAAACTCTCAGTACCCAATTGGTGAAATCATGTGATCTTTTTTTAGAGAGACATAGACCGCGATTTCGTAAAGAAATACCCCAGAAATGTTGCCTTAATCTCTTCCCAAGTTTTCAAAGAGTCTAACTCTAGACTGTTGTCCATCTCATAGCCTTGTCATTTAATGAGAAGATGAAAAATCTGCATTTCAGAGCTTCATCAGGTACCCTCTTGTGCTGAATAGTATTGCATATGGCTTCAAATTTATCCAAATGGTGCATTGGGTTCTTAGATGGCAACCCATGAAACTGATTCTGTTGCACCAAGTTAATGAGACCAGTCTTGATCTCAAAGTCTCTCCTCTCAATAAGAGGCAGACGAATCCCAGCACGATTTGCATAGAAAGCCTCCAGAGTGTCATACTGCGCCAAAGTCACCCTCTGTTGAGGTTGATTTGCGTGTTGTTTCCCTGTAGTTGCAACATTTTGCTGTCTGATCTGCTGATCTGCAGCATTAGCTCCACCTCCAGCAGGTTGTTCGATTCCTGGAAAAACTCCAGGGAAGAGAGGATTGTTTCGAACTTGAAGGTTCTCCATGTTGTCACCCATGATGCCTGCAAACTCAAACTCTGAAATAACCTCCAACAGCTTCCCCCTTCTTCTGTCTCTCTAGACGTCCAAGTTTGGCTCAAATTCGAGAAGATTCGCTTTTCCTGGGCTTCTAGTATGAGGAATGTTAATGCAGCTGAAAGCACAACAAACAAAGAAGAAAAAGATGACATTAAACAAAATAAAGAAAATGCCTTAGGCACGCAATGATCCTAAGTTCTAAAACGATCTATTGGTCCCCGACAACGGCGCCAGAAAACTTGATAGCTCAAATTTTTGCCTGAGAAAACACTGCAAGCGTACAAATGTGCACGTTGTAGTGGTTCGAGATCGAATCCACAGAGACCAAAGGTAGCACGAAAAATTTCAGAACAAACACGGGCTAAAGCTAAAAAGATGACTTGGTAAAGATGCAATAAATCGAAAATCAAGAAACAAAGCAAGCAACGAATGACAATGGGTTGTAAATCAATCAATTAAGAACTGAGCACAGGGTATTCTCAGAGAAACATTTCAATGTTGAAACAAATTGTTGAACAGGGAACAAGTTTTAAACCGTCTTAAACTCAAACATGAATATAGAACTAATCTACTTTCGTGACAAAAAAAAGAACTAATCTACTTATGTAGTATCAATTCTCTATGTAATGGAGACCTTAAGACTAACCTCCGTTGACTCTTGGATTCTAAATATGCATTTTAAACAAGTTTGATAAGTTCACAATTCACTTAATCATCAATTTCCATTGGCTTAAGATAAATTGTTCATTTAGAATTTATTCAGGCATTTAATCGAACACTTTCAATGTGTTAAATAACCTAATTTCAGAAACTAAGTGATCAAGTTAATTTCAGCTTTAAGAATAATCCTAGATGAAGATCCAATTGAATAAATCCCTAATCAAACAATTATAAGTCATCAATTCATATAATATCTATGTGAGAACCCTAAATCCAACAATAGAACTAATCACTCATGACAATTGAACAAACACAAATCAATTCAAAGAGAGACATGATTGTATTGATCAAAAACAAAGAGAGAGGTTCAGAAAGCTTCTCCAAATCGAAGTACATAATTTGATTCTTCTCCTCAAGGTTACAAGTCTCAATAGTTGCTCTAAAACTCAAAAAAATAGCATAATCATCTCTAAAACACGAGTCTAGGTTTTGTTTACAATTTTCTTGGTTTAATCTTGGGTTTCCTTGGTTCAATTTTATGATCAGAATTGGTATTTCTGCGAGATGCCTTGGATCGACCGATCCATGCCATGGATCGACCGATCCATGCCATGGATCGACCGATCCGTGGCACTCTGTCTTGATTCTTCGCTTTTTGATCCATTTTCTTCACGACATTTGACTCGAATTATCTTCAAACTCTAAAATCCATCAAAACACGTTCTTTTCCTTATTTTAAACCTAAATCCTGTGAAAACACAAAGAAGGACAAAAACTCAAACAAGACACACAAAAAACAACCTTTCTCGACAAAAAATACTGGTAAAAACTGATAAAAACGCAATACATCACACGGTCAATCTCTGATCAAGAAAGATCTTAGGATTTTAATTGGTAATGGTAAAAATACTTTGTTACGGGAAGATAATTGGATTCCCGATATTATACCACGACCTCTAAGACGAAGAACCTAAGGTGTTGGTGACATTTTTTATGTCTCAGATCTAATGTTACCTCAGATCTAATGACATTCAAGATTTTTTATGTCTCAGATCTAATTCATTTTATTGTAAAGGGGTTGGGCGAAATAACATGAACCAAAACACCAATCTGAACTCGTTGTAAAAATCAGAACATGAATCGATTTTTAAAAATACTCAAGCGGATCTCGTTCGATAGTATTTCGAATATTGAGTATTATCTGAATTCGAACGGGACCTGAAAATTATATAAATCCGAAAATGCAAACCTAATAGGAACATGATATACGAAAAACCTGAAAAATCATAAAACTGAGAAAATTTTTGTAAGAAACCGAAAAAAAATCTTGAAAATTTGAACAAGAACCCTAAAAAACTCGAAATAATTTCGGATATATTCGAGTTTCTCTTATGAAAATTTGACCCGTGCATGAGTCAAAATAAATTTGACCTGAATTAAAAATACCTAAATGGAATTTAATGACATTCACTCGAAAATTGGAATGTATCTGAACCGAATCCGATCTGAAATCTGAATGTTCGCCCTTAGATTAGATAGTATACTGAAAGAACAGTGTCTGTTGAAACAAGAAGAAGTTGTGCTTGTTGAAGATACTCATAATATTTAGAGAAGATTTGTTTAGAAAAATATTCTATTTTTATCGAAAGGATCATTTCAAGACTTTATGTGGCGTGACAACTCATAGATGTATGGTATATATATATATATATATTAAAGGGTCGTGAGTTATTAGGGTTAGCCGAAAATACACAAGAAAGAAATTTGTTGATTGAGATTCGGTCGTTCATAGCCAAGTTGTGTTACTTGTTGGAACAGAGTCTGTGTGTTGCTTCAGACTGTGGTATTGTTAGAATTGAGATTGTTGTTGAGCTAAAGTTTTCTTAGTGTCGAATAATTCCAAGTAGACAAGGTCTTGTTGTAAGATTGTCTATATAAACTCGAATGATGATTTGAGCACCTAGGCACTTTATCGAACCTTGTTAATTCTCGTGTGTATCGTCTATCTATGCTTTTTCAATTGGTATCAGAGTGGGCATTTGTAGCGAGTAAAACTCAACAAAGGGGTGAAAATCTTGAGGAAAGAGATGGATGATGTACTACGAGATATGATTTCATTCCAGAAATTGTTTATGCTAGATCCCGAATATTATGGATATTGGAAGGTGAACATGAAGGCGATTATAGAGAGTATTGATGTGGAAGCTTGGACAACAGTCGAGGATGATTATGAAGTTCCAAAACCAGTGGACAAAGATGGTAAAATTTTCATCAAACCAAAGTCTAAGTGGACAAAGTATGAGAAGGATATGTCAAGATATAATGCAAAAGCTTTATCTAATATTTTCAAGGATGCAAATCTGCGAAAGAGGCATGGGATAAACTTCAGATTATGCTTGAAGGAACCACACGCATAAAAGAATCAAGAATTGACAGTCTAGCTTCAAATTTTGAGAATTTTAATATGAAAGAGCATGAAAGTGTTACCGACTTTAGCGCGAAGTTGTGCTCTATTGTTAATGAAGCGCAAGTACTTGGGACGATTTATAAGGATAAAAAGCTTGTCAAAAAACTACTGCGACGTTTGCCGAAAAGGTTTGAGTCTAAGAATGTGTCTATCGGAGTCTCGTTTAACACGGATGAGATCCCTTTTGATGAGATAGTGGGGATGTTACAAGATTATGAGATGGAGCTCAATGATAAAGAAGTTATTTCTGAGAACGCCAATGTATTACATCAAGTTGTAGGTTATGACGAACTGAGACTACAAAAGCTAGAGGAAACCATGAGCTCACTTGTGAAGATGGTTGATAAACGTCTTGGAAAAGTTGGAAAATGCATAAGAAATCGGTTGTGATTGATCATGGTGCTTATAAGAACATAACATAAAGGAGAGGTGATTTTCAATGCCATGAATGTCGAGGATGTGGACATACCAGACCTGATTGTCCAAACATCAAGAAGAAGAAGGGTTTTCAGTGCAACAGTTGCAAAGGTTTTGGACACACAAAATCAGAATGTTACACCAGTCTAAAGAGAGAAGAGAAATCACGTAGAACCTGGAGTGAGAGTGAAGCACGTGAAGAAAGAGAGAATGACGATCTTTTATCTTTTCCTGCGATTGTGAATCATGAAGAAGAAAGCAAAAAAATAGCTTCAGACACGACTGTTGGAACAGACACAGATTGTTCCAGCACAAGCAGTAAATCTGAAAGTGATCAAGAAGTAGATATCCATGCAAAGTTTAAGCAGATATTTGAGAGTTGGATGAACATCAATAAGAAGAATTTGAGTTTGATAGAGGAGAGAAGGCTTCTACAAACGAAAGTGACAAACTTGGAGGAGGAACTCAAAGCTGAAAGAGAGAAATCCAAATTATTAAAGAATGAATACATGGAAAACAAAAAGAACATTAAGATGTTGAACAGTTGAACAGAGAATCTTGATGAATTCTGAGTATGGGAAGGACAAGTAAGACAAATTTTGGTCTTGGATATTGTGGAGGTTCGTCAAATTCAAATACAATTTTTGTTAAAAAGGGTGCACCGATGTCTGCTAAAACAAGTGAGAAGCTGTTCCAGAGCAATATGAAGAGCAGAACAAAGCATGCAACACCTATTGAAGTGAAGAATCAGAATGATAACATGGGTAAAACAAAGTTTGTCGGAGCAAATAATCAAGATGGTAGCAGGAACAAGGTAAGAAATCTTGGATGCTATTTTTGTGGGGAGTTTGGGTATATCAAAGCACACTGCTACAATTCCTTGATAGAGTTAGATATGCATTGAAGAAAAACAAGTTTTTTGAAGATCGAAGAAGGTCGCAAAGGGTATGGATTAAAAAGGAAGACTTGTACGGTGTTTTGTCTTGCAAACCAATCGATAGATTTGTCAAAAAGGTCTATGTATTGCACATGTGAGTGTTCAAGACACAATTTAGGTGATCAAAAGAAGCTTAGACAGAGGCGTATCAGAATCTTTAATGGATATCACTGGAGAAGTAAAAAAGGATTGAGTTTCTGAGCGAGAGGTATATTCTAACAGGAGAACTAAGCACACATTACATTTGAAGTTTTTAACTGAGTTTTATAATTAAGCAGGAGGAGATGATGGAAAGTTGTTCTTGGATTAAGGGGGGAGTCTTATATCATGATTATGTGTTGAACACACGTGCTATGTTCGGTGAACTTCAGTTATAAAACTCAGTTAAAAAGAGAGAGATTGAAAGAGCAGTGTTTGTTGGAACAAGAAGAAATTGTGCTTGTTGAATACTCAGAATATTTAGAGAAGATTTGTTTAGAAATTTTTTTTTTGAAAAGGATAATTTTCAAATTTTCTGTGGCGTAACAACTCATAGATATATGGTGTATATATCAAAGGGTCATGAGTTATTAGGGTTAGTCGAAAATACACAAGGAAAAGATTTGTTGATTGAGATTCGGTCATTCATAGCCAAATTGTGTTGCTTGTTGGAACAGAGCCTGTGTGTTGCAATAGACTGTGATATTGTTAGAATTTAGATTGGTGTTGAGCTAATTAAGATGTTCTTAGTGTCGAATAATTCCAAGTAGACAAGATCTTGTTGTAAGATTGTCTATATAAATTCTATTGATGATTTGAGGGCATAGACACTTCGCCGAACCTCGTTAATTCTCGTGTGTAGCGTTTACCTCTGCTTTTTCATATACAACCTCGTACTACCATATAGTATGAGAATGTATATATGCCCTAACTTTTATAAATTTCTAGCAGAATAATTTTAAATAATCTAATATTTAAAAATATAAAGAGGGAAAATGGTGGAGCTGGTTATCAATAAAAATAAAATTAAGGTGCACACAAATTGGCGGCCAACTCACACTAACGCCAAACGATTGAACCGTATTCAAACTTTATTGCCTTATATTAGATGAATATACATATATAATTCACCTTTTCAATTTTAATTATTATATTTTTGACAAATCATTTTTCGTAGGCACGATGTTAATGATATATATAAGTGTGTATAATTAATACGCACTCTGATATGCACATAGTACACAACTACACAAGTTGCCAAATGTTCTATCAGATTTTGGGAAAGACCAAAATCATTGTTCTTAGTGTGGTAGAAAAGTGAAACAAATTGTTTATAAAAATAAAGTGAAAGAAAAAGAGAAACCGAAAAAAGTAATAATACTAATAACAAAGTGTTGATAATATCCCCTTTTTCTTTACATGGGAATGGAATCATCACTCATATATTGTCCAATAAAACTTTTAATAATTGGGAGACTTACAAAAATACACCTTTGTATTGTCTGTTTTTCAAAAATACCTCTGCTTGAAAAAATTTTATTTTTACACCTCCTTTTTTAATGAAAAAGACCATTATACCCCTAGACTAAAAGAAACCCTAAACGTTAAACCCTAAACCATAATTCCTAAACTTTAAACCCTAATAGCTAAACCCTAAACCCTAATCACTAAACCTTAAACCCTAAACCCTAAACTCTAATATTTGAGGTGTATATTTGAGAACCAATAAAAGACAGATGTAAATGTAAAATTTATTTTCCTTTTAAGTGTATTTCTGTAAATTAATCTTAATAATTAGAGATATCATTCCACACAAAAAAAAAAAATCCAAGTTGGTACGTTACATGTAAACCTTATCTCCCTTTATTCAAACAATTTTAAACGTTATTTTTTTTTCCGAATTCCAGTAACTAATACGGTACAAACATCTTTTAGGGTATAAACTTCAAATTAGTTCCACCAATTTTATTCTTACGGTATCTACTTCCTCTTTTACAACTACTGATTTTATTTTTTTATTTAAAAGAACATACCATTTAAATAAATTCATAATTTTTTAAAAATAATAATATCAGAATATTAATATTTCTAAATAAAATTTGCTACAAACATATAAAAAATCATAAAGGGGTAAAATTTAAAAACTATAAAAATTATAAAATAATTTATATAGACTATAAAATTTAAGTTTAGTCAACTGATGGTTTTTAAAATACTCTAACGGATTTTGGTTCATGGTATTTCAGGTATGATATTATCCGAACCGAACCCGTATTTGAACCCGTAAGTATCCTAGGAAATCCGAAAGCCTAAAATCACAAATTTAAACTCGAACCCGGAATTCGATATAACTGAAAATTTTTTAAAAAATTTAAACATGAACCTGAATTAAATACATAAAAAAACAGCCGCGCAGTCGCGCAGATCAAACTCTAGTTTAAATCTTAAAGCATCCCAATAGATTTGTTCAATCTTGGAAGATAATTATAACTTGAGTACTCCTTGTGTTGGAAAAAAGGAATTAAATAAAACTTTTTTAATTTTCTTTACACATAATCTTATTTAAATCGAGCTATTTTCATTTTTAACTTTAAAGTTAGATCAACTCAATCCTTTTATCAGTTAAACAATAAAATGAACATCGACTTAAGAAATCTTCCAAATTAGAACATAATAACTTAAGCCTAGGGTTCGATTCACAGTTTCCAGAAATAGGAATAATGGGAAATATTTACACTTTCAAATTCATCATTTTAAAAAGATTAATTTACAGAAATACACGGAAAAGAAATTTTACATTTATACATGTCTTTTAATGGTTCTCAAATATAC
>OVAN01006212.1:0-21748 GCA_900406275.1 Anastatica hierochuntica | reverse complement strand
CATAATAATTTTTGCATTGTTTGGTTTTGAGTTTTTTGGGTTATAACTAAACAGAACTGAATCATTTTGTGTTTGAGCTCACTATCAGCTTTCAAGTTAATTTGGTAAAATAGAAAAATATTAAAATTTAAAAAGATTTCAAATTTTTTGAATTTATCATGTTTTTTTGTAAGGCCGATATGGATAAAATTATTTATTTAGGTGTTTTGTTCTTTTGTCTCACATCGAGTGTGAGAGTATTGAAGAGCAACCAACTTACAATGTAAACAGACTTCTCATGTTCACTCAAAAACATCTTTTGTGGTATTTTGGACATATTGGATTTGAAGAAATCAAACTGAATAGTAATCACTTTTTTGGTTTGAAGATTTTGATAACAGACAAGTATGGTAAACCTCATAACCAGTATTACTAATATTGTTTTCAAAGAGATTTACAGAAAGTTGCCTTAGTATTCTGAATTTGAAATATTCTATTTTATACATTTGACTTACGTTTTGTGATTTTTTTACCATCTATCCGATAAACCAGAAACAAATGATCGAAATTTTTGTTGTTAACTATATTACCGTGCTCTTGCTATAAAGGTTAATAGTCATCAGTCCTTTAATACTATATACAACTTTCACTGCCTATGTCACATCTTATATTATCGTAAATTTGTACATTCTAAAACGTATTCGTTTGTGTAAAAAAACTAAAATACTGGTAAACATTCCATTAAACCGTTTGCCAAGTATGTCTTATATTATAGTCTATTTTCCAATTCCTTAGAAAACGTATTAATACACTTTTTATTACTTTTCATTTAAACCTTAATAATATAATCCCGCGCTTGGCGCGGATCAAAATCTAGTACATAATTATTATGGTAGACAATTTTATAATATACAAATAATTAAAAACGGGTATTAACGGGTCGGGTACGAAGACGAGTAGTTAAAAAATAAATGATACCTGATACCCGACCCTTACCGGCGGGTAATAGAAATATGATACCCTTTACCCGATCCGAAAGCCGCGGATACCCTTTTTTCGAGTCGGGTACGAAACGGGTCACGGATCGAACACGGATAACGGGTAAAACTAAATCTTTACCTACGCCAAAGCGAGAAATTAAAAACTTTAAAAATAAAAAGATCAGTTAGATTGAAAAGAATTCGATTTTGTATTGTTCTATGTTACGTTGAACATTTGGATACATTTTGTTTAAATAGATAACATATATATACATATATATATATATGTATTTTTTTTACAAAATAAATTAGTGACAAACATTAATTTTTTGTTTTTATTAAACATGCGATTTTTAAGTGAATTTTGGGAGATAATAGCCGTTTGTCTTCTCGCCGTTAAACAGACGGTTCAAGCCATGCTTCTTGGGACGGTGGATCTCCGACGTGCTCATACCCACAATCCCGATGATAACCCACATTTGTGTTTTCTTCGCTCTCTGATACCCAATTCAATCCACAAGCGAGACTTCTTCTTTATTAACCCACCATTCAATTGAAACAAATCATCATCCTCTTCAATCAAAATCGAATTCCCCTTTTGCAATTAAATACTTTTTTCTCTCTAATGATCGATAACCTTTGCAAAGGGCTTCAGAATTTGAACCTTGGAAATGAGGATGAATCGTATCCTCTTCCGCCGGCGGTGGTTCGTCAAGTAGCGAAGGAGAACCGTTTCATCTTTATCGGGAGACCAGTCATGCCTCGGCGTCAAAATATTCGCGCTATCATTGTTAATCTACCAAGGCTCTGGGGGCTTCACGGGATTACTCATGGACGCATCATTGACGGACGCAGATTTCAATTTGTGTTTCCTTCAGAAGATCTCATGCTCTCAGTGCTCCGTCGTGGTCCATGGGCCTATGCCGATTGGATGCTCATACTCGAGTGCTGGACACCTCTGATGAATCCGTTGATGATGAATTTCATTCGCTTCTGGATTCAAATTTGTGAGATTCCGTACCAATTCATGAACAGAGAAGTGATTGCCCACATTGGTCGTGCCTTAGGTCCACTGATGAACGTTGATTATGACCCTACTGCTGTTGTTCGTGTTGAATTGGTGAGAGTCTAAATTAATTGGGACAAAAATCTCCCGTTGAGATTCCAGAGAAAGTTCCAGGTTGTACAAGGAGTGAACACTTTGCTTGTTTTTCATTACGAAAGACTTGTGATTTTTGTGATATTTGTGGCAGATTAACTCATGATTCCGGAAGATGTCTACTTCCAAACGATGGTGAAGATTATGATCTTAGTGATGGTGATGATGGTATGGATCCTCCACCACAACACCCGACTAATCAAAGAGTGGTTCCGGGAAATTCATGAAGAGGAGCCTAATGGTGTGGCTCCAAATCAGAACAAAAAAGGCCACATAAACTTTGCACCTTTAGACCATATGGATGTTGACTTGCTCAGCAGAGCCATAGGCTCTGATGCAAAGCAAAACCAGAGACTACCTCAAGATGACGAGGACATTCAATTCAAGGTGAAGAAGATTTACCAAAAGAGGATAACATTACAAAGAAAACTCTGAATATGATATGACAATCCAGAGGTAGAAGTTGTCCTTCCCGAAGGTTATTCTTATGATACAGATAATGCTACATCACCTGCTGATGACTCTCAAAGGTTAGACCCTGTATCCGTTGTTGTTCAAATTGAGAATGAAATGCATCTGTATACGACGTACTCAGAGATAGATGGTGATGACAAACAAGCTACTTTAAAGCGCAAATTTGTTGAAGGCATAATAAAGTTCGAGAAGAAGAAACTCCAACTCTGTGAGAAAGGCAAAGGAAGTTCAAGTAATAATGAATCCGATGGAGGTGCGGTGGACCCTAAACCACCACAGGTTCCATGAATATATACCTTTGAAACTGTCAAAGAATTAGCATTGACTTGACAGTTCGACGCCTTAAGGAGATACGGAAAAAGTACCTCCCGGACATCATTTGCCTATTGGAAACCAAGCAACAAGATGACTATATCTGAGACATTTTCTGTGACATTGGTTATGATTCGGTATTCACAGTGCCTCATAATGGTCTAAGTGGCGGTATAGCTATTTTCTTTAAGAAATTTGTTTCTGTTTCGTTTTGTTCTAGCAATGAAAACCTTGTAGATTTTCAAGTCAAGTTTAATGAATTATCTTTCTACTTGTCAGTAGTTTATGGTTTTTCTGAACTCAACATGAGACATTTACTTTGGGAAAGACTTGAAAGAATCTCAACAACAAGAAATGAACCTTGACTAATAATCGATGACTTTAATGAGATATTATCTAATGAAGAGAAGAAAGGTGTACCACAAAGAGCATAAAGTACCTTCACAAACTTTAGGCGTATGGTTTCAACCTGCAGGTTCTGCAATTTGAAGAAAGCAGGCAACAAATTCACTTGTAATGCCAAATGCCATAACCATATTGTTTGGTTTTTTTTAGATAAAGCAATGGCAAATTCTTAGTGGCTTGCACAACACCCTTCAGCACTTGTAGAATTCCTTCCTTTTGAAGGTTCGGACCATAGACCGTTAATCATCTTCTCTTCCAAAACGATTGAAACAAGAAGAGGTAGGTTCATCTATGAATCAAAGCTAGCCGATAATGAAGATTTTAAACAAACAGTCAACACAGCTTGGACTTCTTCACCACTTTATCATCTAAATCTCAACGAGAAGCTAAGTCATTCGCGTACGACTATGTCTAAGTGGCGGCGAAGAACCACATCTAATATTATGATTTGAATAGAAAACATTGAAAAGAGATCTTGATCAAGCACAAACGGATGGAGCCACAACAGAGAGTATTACTGAAATCAAACAAGCCTTAGCTAGTGCATACAAAGACGAGAACACTTCTGGAAGGTTAAGAGTGGAAACACTTGGTTAGCTCAAGGTGATATTATCACTAAGTTTTTCTTTACTTATGAAAAATATAGATTGGCTAAGAACTGCATCTTGGCAATAGAGGATGAGCAAGGCACAATTATAGAGGTGATGATGATGTAGGACAAGCAGCCGACTCCTTTTTCACGTTTATTCACCTCTGTTCAGCAACAAGATTATGGTCGGCTAAAGTCTGAAGTGTTTAGAGATTTTCCAAGTCGAGTTACACCACAGATGAATGATCACTTTACAAGGCCTATTTCTGAAGATGAGATACATCAAGATGTCTTCCAAATCAGTCCTACCCGAGCACAGGCCCCGACAGGTTCAAAGGTTCTTTCTTTCAACAATTTTGGTCCACTATAAAAGATGATATGGTTCTTCTGATTCAAGATTTCTTTGATCGAAGGGTAATGGTTGAGCAAAGTAATCATATGAACTTGTTCCTTCTACGTAATCTTGATATACCAAAGACCATGACAGACTTTCGACTCATTGCCTTATGTAATATATCGTATAAAATCATCTCAAAGATTCTTGTTAATCGACTCAAAGGTCATCTAGTTCACCTAATATCAGAAAATCAAGCAGCTTTTATTCTTGGAAGACAAGGTATTGATAATGTTATTGTGGCTCATGGGATGCTCCATTCTCTAAAATCACAAAAAGATGGGCTAAATCATACATGAGGGTCAAATCGGTTATATCTACGGCGTATGATCAAGTAGAATGACATTTCTTACGAGACACTATGATAGTTATGGGCTTTGATATAAAGTGGATATCCTGGATAATGGCGTCTGTAGAGTCTGTCACTTTTTCGATTTGAATCAATGGTTCACCTCAAGGATTCATTACACCTACGCGTGGTATCGGACAAGGGGATGATCCCCTTTCACCATATCTTTTCATCTTATGTGCTGAAGTACTTACTCATTTATTCAACCAAGAAGCGGTACAAAAGAAGATCAAATGTATGAAATTAGTCAGTCTGTACATATAGTACATAATCTCTTTTTTTGCAGATGATGCAATACTTTTCTGTCATGCCCATCCACAATCTGCAAGGACTATTAGAAGAACCTTGGAGACCTATGAAAAAATATCATGCCAAGCTGTTAATCTAGAAAAATCGGCAGTAACGGTTGGCTCACGTGTGCGGGAAGAGGTCAAGACCAATCTACGGAGGATACTTACCATCCATAATGATGGCGGTCACGGTAGCTATTTGGTTTTACCATAACAGGTTGGACGAAGGAAAAAAGAAGTCTTCCAATATGTTGTTGAAAAGGTTAAACAAATGACAGAGTAAGTGATTGACCCGAGAGTAAAGCATCGAGTCGACCAAGACGGCACAACAGCTCTGACGGGAACGAGCAAGTGATTGAACCGAGAGTTCAATGGAAGACTTTGGTGAGTGAGAGTGCCCTTAAGCCATGGCATCCATATCCTCTCCACCAGCTTCTCAGAATTATACCATGTCTTTTCGATTTGAAGCTTGTCTTTTTGGCGAGTATTGAAAAATTTCAGTGGGTGAAGCTTCAAGTTCAAGGAGTTGTGCTTGCCATTTGCTTGAAACCTACAGTTAAGCCGGATTTCGTTGAAAGGGCTTTGGGAACTTTGGCCCAATTGCATTTGGTTTTTAGATACTCGTTTGTCAAACTTCGTTTTTTTTTCTATTGCTCGGATTGTGGAACTACCCTGTATTCGTGGTTTGATTAGTTGAAGCAATATAATATGTGACGGTTTGTCCGTGGTTCTAAGTCGAGATAATATAAGATGTCTCTTTTCTCAAATCATATAAATCTTGGCCAAAAATGTCTTCCTGCTTGTGATGTTATCTTCGCCTTTTTAGAATTTTATGTTGTTTTTGGATTAATCATTGTTGTATTATGTACCTCATTAATATTATGATTTCTTTAGTTCTTTTGTATATGTATTTGGTTCTGAGAGGTGTTGTTAACCTCTCCGAATTTTAGTTTTAGAAAGAATTTTCGCCTTTATCGACTAAATGTAAATCTTGGATTTGAGTTAACGAAATTCATTAATGGAAAAAAAATCGTAATCATACAAGTTTGAATTGGATCAGGTTGGAATATACCATTTTAAGACTCCTATAAATTGAACGGCACAAGTGGTACAGTGGTTATCACCTCTGTTGGCCAAGCTCATTTACCTGGGTTCGAACCCGGAGTGATGCCCTTTTCAGGTAACTACTTTGCAAAGCAAAAGAGGAAAACCTATTAAGAAACGATGTCGTTTAGGAGCACGGCGCAAATAAAAAAACCAAAAAAAGCTAATCGGCGTCGGTGGAGAGTGATTAAACCACAGAGGCGATGTACCATTAAAACGCAACGCGCTTTTCTCCTTTTAACTCTTTCACAGACTTCGAGACAGAAGAAGAGAAGAGAGATAGAGAAAAGAGAGTGAGTGGTCCACTTCATCGAAGAAGAAGAAAAAGAAGAAGACAAACACAACCTAAAAGAGCCGTTGAAGCCTACAATCTTAAGAGCATCATAAAGCAAAGGAAGAAAGTAAGCAAAAGAAAGAGAGTTTCTTTCTCTCTCAATTTCAATCAGTATTACAGAGAGAAGCACAGTTCTGGGTTTCTCAGGAACATGACGGGTTCAAACGACGACGTCTCGCTCGACATTGAAGAGATCTACAATGGCGGAAAGGTTTGATTTTTCCAAAATTTTGACTTACTTCACTAATCTTCTCAAATCCATCTTTATGTTAATAGAATCGTCACATTTCGTTTTCTCTCTCTCATGGGTTTTGACTTTTCCCTCATTTGAATCCAATCTCAGTGGAAATTTCTGGAAAGTTTGAATTTTTATGCTTAATTATAACTTTTATTACAAAGTTGGATATTACTACTACTTATGTGTGTTCTGTTTTAAAGTTTGTCTTATAATGATCCTTTTGAAATTTCCTTCATTAGAAATCTACAATTTTGGGTGTGTTTGATTTCTCTTGTTCTCCTACACAAAAGGTCACGAAGTGATTCCTTTAAAAATGGTATCTTTCTTTTTGCTCCATGATTGATCTTAATGATGTCTGACTTTTTTTAAAACCCCACAAGTTATCTCTTCAAATGATTCTTCTGAGTCTTGCACATGGCAGAATCTCTCTTGGAAACTAAGTTGGAATGTTCCTTTTCTTAGCTGTTTCTGATTTAAATGAAACAAAAAAAAAATTTAAGATTTATTCTGGTTTTTTCTGATTGCTGAGTTGGTTTTTGGTTGAAGATTAATGAGATTCAACCTGTGGCTGTTAATTCTGATTCAAATTCTGAATCTTTTGCAGGAGCATCATGTTAAGACTTGCCATGGTTCAGTTTCAGTTGTGGTTTATGGAGATCAAGAGAAACCAGCTTTTATCACTTATCCAGATGTAGCACTAAATTGTAAAGAGTGATCTTTAGTACATGATTTGAATTTAACTTTGATGGTTGATAATCTGATTATAAGATAGATTCTTGTGTGTTTATGTTTTGTTAGATTTGTCGTGTTTCCAAGGATTGTTTCTCTGCCCTGAAGCAGTGTCCTTGTTACTCCATAATTTCTGCATTTACCATATTAGTCCTCCAGGACATGAGGTTCGCAAACTCGATTGTCTTCAAATAATTCATTCTCTGCATCTACTTTTGCTGCTTGCTCACATTGTGGTTACATCGATTTCTACAAGAGTTTTTGCAGTTTGGAGCTGCTCCAGTTTGTTCCAGTGATCCATCGCCTTCTGTTGAAGACCTCGCAGACCAGATTCTTGAAGTATTGAATTTCTTTAGGTTAGACTTGATTTGAATCATGTTTCAACTACATTTTCATTTTCACTTTGGCAGTTTCACGATAACCCTGACAATGTGCGTATGTGTCTTGCAGCCTCGAGGCAGTAATGTGCATGGGGATCACAGCTGGTGCCTACATCCTTTCTTTATTTGCTGTATGTACTCACTGAGGCTCCTTGAGGATCTTTGTTCATCTATATTTCGTAGAACTTCATACAATGTCTCATCACTGATGTTTTACGGTTGCAGATTAAACATAGAGAACGAGTTTTGGGCTTGATTCTTATATCGCCACTATGCAAAGCACCCTCATGGTCTGAATGGTTTTATTACAAGGTTTGTCTTCTCATCATAGTTTACATGATATTGTAGAAGGGAAAGTCACTTCATTTGCATCCAGACTAAAAAACCGATGCGAAAACTAATTTTGTAGGTAGTGTCAAACTTTCTGTACTACTATGGCATGTCTGGACTGTTAAAAGATCTTTTCCTTCAGAGGTATTTCAGTAAGGTAACTCTCCTTGTGATTACTTCAGGAAACACGAATATAGTCGATAGACATCGATTTGACTTTGTTTTTAATCACAACAGGATGCTCGTGGTAGCTCTGAAGTCCCAGAGCGGGATGTAGTTCACGAATGCAGAAGGGTCAGTGCTTATCCAGTAAACTTTTTTACGGGGTTCTTACATCACCTTTGAATGTAACGGCGTCTTAACACTTTTTTATCATACGATATGTTTATTTAGCTGCTCGGCGAAAAACACGGTATTAGTCTAAGGCGGTTTCTTGAAGCAATCAACAGAAGACATGACATAACTGATGGATTGAGAAGTTTGAAATGTCGTACGCTCATATTTGTTGGCGACCAATCTCCTTTCCACTCCGAAACTCTTCATATGGTGACCGCATTAGACAGAAAATTCAGTGCCTTGGTTGAGGTATGCGGTCTAATCTTAGAACAAGCTCTTCGGCTTCTCTCCAAGGTTAAAGCTTTTAGATGCTTGGAAGATGTTTTTGATG
Source organism: Anastatica hierochuntica (assembly GCA_900406275.1). NCBI lineage: Eukaryota > Viridiplantae > Streptophyta > Magnoliopsida > Brassicales > Brassicaceae > Anastatica > Anastatica hierochuntica. The sequence goes on along the minus strand of OVAN01006212.1, from coordinate 13,035 downwards.
TTTCTTTTGTTTGAACTGCAGGTACAAGCTTGTGGATCAATGGTAACAGAAGAGCAACCGCATGCGATGTTAATACCAATGGAGTTCTTTCTCATGGGGTTTGGTCTGTATCGGCCTGGTCGGGTTAACGATAGCCCTCGGAGTCCACTCAGTCCGTCCTGTATTTCACCAGAGCTTCTTTCTCCAGAGAGTCTTGGCTTGAAGCTAAAGCCTATAAAAACTCGAGTTCCCACGAAATGTTAGAGAAACATATTGATTCATTTTTTCCACTTTTCTTTCACATTTTGTGTAATCAAATTCAAATATTCTTTAATTAAATTGTATTTGTACTCTGATAATAATCTGATTAACTCAAAAACTTAAGAATAGTTATCATTACAAGATAGTTTCTTTACTCTTTTCTTCAGCCATTCTCTTCTTGATCTCATGTGCTGCATTGAAAATCCCCAGTGTTGGTTGGTTACACACAAAGCACTTCTTGTTCTTCATGTGATGCTGCTGTGAATCATTAACATAAACACAAGAACTCTTAGTTAGATACACAAAAACGAAAAACAGAATCATCGTATAATTTCGCGACTTTCATTCATACCTTTAAAGCACAATGCTCACAGAAGTAATGTTTGCATTTGGTGACAACAGGATCGACGAAAGGCTCTCTGCAAATGAAGCAAGCAAAGGGCAATGCATCATCTTTGTCTTCATCGCTGTCGTCATCATTTTCGTCGTCTTCAATTCCCATAGCTTTATTTCTCTTCCGAATTTTCTCTGCTTCTTCCCATTCTTTCTCTATTTGCCATCCTGGTTTATAATCCCCGCGGTCATGGAAGAACTTACACGAGTCTCCGTATCCACAGTATCCGGTTTCTTTGTAATCCTTGCAAATATCAGGCTGGTAATCGAATCTAGCCGATACTCTGATATGAGCAGAAGCTCTTAATGGACCGTGTGAGCCACCAGCTTTCTCGCTCGAGATTGTTTGCTCTCTTCTAAAACCAGCTTTGTGATCAGTATATCCATGAATTCCCATGTAAAGCTTCTCACCTGAATCCTTCTTTTTATTCCCTTTCAACGCTTCGTCTGCTCGTTTAAGTACCCTCTCACGGATAGCTCGTGCGTCTTGATTGAAGTCGGTTTCGGTTTCTAGAGTAGCCGTTGCTCTACTGTCGTTTTGAACCTGGATTTCTTTCGATGAATCGTAGTGAAAGACGGGTTTCTCGGGAGCTTCACTTGTGGTTGTAGTAGAGCTCTTAGATGGTCCAGAAGAAAAGTATAACTTGCTATCGGGTTTCGCAACTTTCTTTAGATTTTGTAACGTTTTTGAATCTTCGTCTTCTTCATCATCATCATCAGCTTCAGTTGTTCTTTTCCTTGTGTTTTTAGCTTTTGTTGGCTTCTTGAAGAAAGTACAAACTGAACACATAAGAATTGAAAACTCAATCAAGAAACATCAAGTTTTAGCACAAAGGTGAGAGAAGAAGAAGAAGAAAGCAATATGTTACCTTGTTGAGACTGAGATTCTTGTTCTGACATTGTACGATTCCGATTAAGAATTATGATAATTCACTGATATGGATTCATCAATTCTCTAATAAGAGAGTACGAAACTGGATCTTCTTAATTCCAAATCCGACGATGATTCAGAAACACTAATCTCGAGTGAGAGAAACACATACAAGTGAAATCGAAAGCTATTTTCGGGAATCGAGAGGCAGAAAACAAAAGTGAGGAAGAAGAAAAAGAAGAAGAGACGAACCTGAGAGACGATGTAGATTTCTTCTCTTCTCTCTGCTTTGAATCAGAGAAGTGAAGAAGATTACAAAACCCAATACGAGGAGCTTTGTGGATTTGAGGAAGATGAAGCTCGATGCGATTTGGGGATTAGTAGGTTCTCGTTTCAGTTGGGAGATGAGAAACGAATATGTAAAGATCGAAACGACATGGTTTCCATAACTAATGAGTAGAAGAAAGACATAGTTTTAGATCTAAATGGGCCTAATGTTCATAAATAGGCCCAATGTTACGAATCTGTGTTTTTGTGAGTTTTCAATTGAATAAAAAAAAACTTTCACTTATTAAATTGCATACATTTCCATATTATAAGGCTGAGCGATCGGGTACAAACCGAGTTCGGGTCGGATTCGGTTCGGATTCCAACTCCCGCCTTACAATACCCGATCAAGTATTATTACTGTTTGGGTTCTAGTATTTTAGGTTCGAGTGGTGGAAAAAAAATGTATTTTAGGTTCAAGTTGGATAAGTTCTGTTTGAGTATTCGGGTTCGGATATGTTTATCTTGGGTTTTTTACCGGTATTTTTCGAGTTCTTTTGCGGGTATTTCAGATTTTTCAAGTATTTTTGGGGTTTTGCGGATATATTCGGGTATCTATTTGAAGTACTTATTCGAGTATTTGGCTATTTTCGAATACTTATTAGGATTTCAAGTTCGAATTCGAATTGTTCGGGTTTGGGTATAGTCAATACTTATTCGGTTCAGGTAAACCGAATACTCGAATTACTTGAAACTTATTATCCGTTCAGATATTTTTTAGTTCGGGTTCGGATTCGGATTTGATTGGGATATTTTTGTTCGGGATCAAGTTCGGGTAAAATGTTCAACCCTATTTCCATTTCTCATTCTTTTGTTTTTGTACTCCGTTAGTCTGATTAACTCAAAAAATCTTTATATATGAGATGTTTTTTATGGGTTTGTATCATTTAATCTAACAATACGTTGAAGATTTGTTTCTAAATTTGTTTCAGAACATATAAGAAGAAAGAAAAACAAACTAAGAAATAACCTCTTCCTACTTTTTTTTTTTTACCCCAAAAAAAACAAATGCAAAAAAAAAAAAAAAAGTGAAGTGAAGTTACAAGTCTCTGTAATTATATCTTCGTGTAGAGATTTTATACAGTTTCTTCCTCATCCAACTTTCTGATCTCTCGAAACGTCTATACATCAGGAACACATTCATTCGACGGTTTCTCCCATTCATTGCCTTTGCCTAGCTTTGAGATTCAAATATGGCTTCATGTTGATGTTGTGTTGCTGAAAAGATCATCAGGAGTCATGAAGAGAATCTTGGATTATCAGAGAGATACGCTTTCCGCTCTCTGAATGATACAAATCTCCTTTAAAACCAATCTGTACAGAGGAAGAAGAAAATGATCAACGTTGCGTTTGAGCCAAAGCCACATAGAGAGATGATTTTGGGTTTACCTCTATTGAGGTCTCGGGGGAGAACCACCGTAAGAGCACTCCTAAATGTACAACGGCTGGTATCAACTTGAATAACAATGGTGTTGTTACCTGTTAACACATTATTTTACTTCGATCAGTAACTAAACAATACTAAATATTTAAATATGTGAAGTCTAATGCTGTATGAATGCGGAAAAGATATCGACCATACCAAGCTCAAAGCAGTTGTTCCTAGAAGCAAGAGGTACAATTTGCTCTGCGAATAAAGACAAAGCCCTTCACTGTTAAAGCAAATATATGACCAAGCTATTATGGACACACACGGTTTACTTAGAGGTGATTTAAACAACCAAGTATCAAAATAGTCTCAGATGCATTTTTATTGCTTACTTCAATAAGGTGCAGATTAGATGCTCGACTTAAAAGAACAAAGGCGAATTCTCCAATCTGTGCAAGGGACATTCCAACCTACAGACAAAAAAAAAGTGAGGCCTCTCTCTTAAGAATCTGAAAAAGTTTGGAAGTGATAAAGCGGGAAATGGTTTTGTTTCTTACAAGTACTGCAGTTTTGTTATTGTATCCAAAGACTTTAACAACAATTGCAACTACTACGGTCTTTATCACTATCACCAGTAACACGGCTGCAAGCAAAATGTCAACATGGTTCCACAAGAAGTGCATATGTATCAGCATGCCAATACTAGCAAGGAATAGAGCTGCAAAGAAATTGCGTATGGGTTCCACCTACAAGGGAACAGAACAATAAGAAGGTCTTACATGGTAAAGTAAAATTTTGTACAATGAGCAAAGAAAGGAAACATATTTCATCAAGAAATCACCGATAATTATAAGCAGGAAAGACAGTTATATAATAAGAGTGTCGAAAGAAAATGGGAAGAGACTCTCAAGTTCGAAAGAGTCAAACTTGACTCCTTACTTGTTCAAGAGTATGCTGAGCAAGATCGGTTGTTGAGATCATCACTCCTGCCGCAAAGGAACCCAACTCAAGACTTAGACCAAGCTTGTCACTACACTGATGAAGCCAAGCCGATACTGGGTTTATATATTGAAAATTTGAGAGGCACAGATGCGCAGAAGGTAAAAAGAACAAGGGATCAGACTCACCCAAGCGACAAGCAAGCAAAATGCTACAGCTGCCAACTGGTAGAGCTCGTTAGTCTGTCAAAGATTGAGCAACGTTAACTTGTTAAACATCTTAATGACCAAATTGGAAGCAGGTAAAAATTGTGTGTATACCTGAGAAGAAAGGCTTGTCATAAGTTTTAGAAACCAAGGTACCCAGGTACGGGACAATACAAACAAAGCAGCCAAAAACGCAATCAAAATAGCCAACCTGGATAGAAATTACCACCCGGTCAAAAGAAAGAAAGTCTAAAAAAACTTGGATTCAGTAGACCACTACATAACAAGTGAACAAATCAAGCAGGGTATGGCGGGTATGTTAGAAAACTTCACGGAAAAATAAAAATACATACGATTTAGCCATAGACAACAATCCTTGAAGGACACCAGAGGTGCCGCCAAGAACAGGGAGGAGGGCAAACAGCAAACCCACAGCACAATCCTAGTAATTCATAAAATCAATTTAATAAGCATGAAAAAACCATATTAGATATGCAATTTTTGGCAAGTGGCCAAGTAGATACCTGAAGGATAAGAGTTCCGACGGTTATCTGGCCATGTAGAGCACTTATGCTGTTTCTTTCCATTAAAAATTTCAAGACCTGGTGCAAGAATCATAGGGAGGGAATGATAAAATATGAGGATCAAGCCTAAATAAATTTTAGAAAAACATAACCACTATAATTGAAATTAAAAATACACAACTGAAATTAGAATATACCACCGCTGTTGATGACATTGAAAGAAATGCACCTACGAATATTCCTTCAGTTAGTTTACCACCACATAACTGCAAAGAAGAAACAACTCGGTCAACTTATGCAATCTATGCTCATGATTAATACACAAAATGCCTAATAAATCATTCTTAACTTAATTGCTACTACTAACATACCGAGGCTGTTATCCCACTTAAGATCATGAACAAAAATATCTGAATAAGACCTCCTGGAATAGCTACTGCACGAACAACACGAAGCTGCAATCACAAAGTACAACAACTATAAGTTTCAATTGGTTGGAACAAAGAACCAGATAAATATAAGACGGTGAAAATATGCAAACCTTTGCTGCAGAAAATTCTAATCCTAAAGCAAAAAGGAGAAAGATAACACCAAACTGAGCTACTGTTTCAACCTGTGCTACACAAAAAAGTTATAATCAAGTCCTTGTCAACAATTTATGTCACCAATCTTCTAGTCATGTAAACTTGAGTAGAAACAAAATATGAAGACAGAGTAACTTTGAAAAACTAAAGCTGGTGTAAGCTACCTGCACCATTTCGCTAACAAAGCTTAACCCACCGGGTCCAATGACAGATCCAGCCAATAGATACCCAGTAATGACCTACCACATAAGCAGCAAAGAAATTTAAAATGGTTCGATAATTCAAGCGCTAATAAATCGTTTCTACACTCTTGGAAAGATGAATACACTCAAATGCTAAAGGACTAATAAGTCACAATATCTGCAAAGCAAGCGTGAACTCACCGGTTGACCAGCACAAGCAAAGGCAATTCCACCACAAGTAGCAGAAACAATGACAACGACCAAATCTGATATCAGCCTACAAATGTACCGACTTAGGAGACATGCCACCAACAAAAGAAACCATTAGCTTATGAATACTATTCTTACCTTAAATCTAGCTGCAGTACAGGATACTTGGATTTTGGATTGGACATGATAAAAATGTTGTCCTGAATTGGAAAGACAGCAAATTCACATTACATAAACGTTTTTTACAAACGGGTGCATAAAAGGTGCTCGAGCAATATATGGTACAGATGATTTCAGACTATGTAAGCTTACCTTCCTATCTATCAGTCTTGGAGTATCTTCAACGCCATTCTCGTTATCCAAATTAAAGAAGGATCTAGAATAAAATCAATGATATGTTATAGAATGCTTACAGCCCGTGAAGCAAAAGTAGATAATAGCCAGTACTTGCATGAATCAACTCCAAACAGGATAAAATATGCATCAGGAAGACTCACTTCTCCTCCTTAGTCTTGGTTTCATTTTTCTTAGGCTTAACTCGAGCAACAGTCTCTAGAACAGCCTAATGAGCATAACAATGGCTTAACAAATTAAAATCAATGCAGCCACAGATAAATTGGCTAAAACAAATAATACAAACCTGCTGATCAGCAACACTATTGTTGAAGCTTCCTGAATCAGGAACTGCAATTGAAAATCCAGAAGCGAAATGAGAACAAAATCAAGCTAATCACTGAATACATAAACCCTAGCTCGATATGCGAAATGTAAGAACATAGAAGATCTAATAGAGGGAACCTTCATTCTGATCATTCTCCGGAAACTCTTTCTCAAGTGCCCGATCGATCATATCCGCGAAACTATCCTCCTTGGGTTTCGCGTTCGTCACATTGGACTCAGAGACGTTCCCGTTGATTTCTCGTGTGACAACTGAGTCAGTTTCGATATCGGACTCGGCGGAAAATGCAAGCGAGAAACTACAGATCAGAAGAAACGCGAGAAACCTCATTGTTTTCGCAGAGAATTCGCGAGAGTTACACCGCCGCATCTCAGTACGTGTCCACGGCGAAGCGATGGAGAGAGTGAGATCGATTTTCCTCGTCTGTGCTCTTCTTCGCTCTCTTTCCGGTGGTTGGAGAACGAGAAAGCAGAAAGATTCAGAGAGAGAGAGAAGGAAATAAAATTTATTTTTCTTTAATATTTGTGAAAAGTATTTAACTATTTCTTTATTTATTTATTTTTGTCCTCCGAACCGTAGGGTTGGACGTTCAGATATCCGATTCGGCTTAGATTAGGTTCTGTTCGGGTTGAGATTTTAAACTCCAAATTTACAATGTTTGTTTGGTTATCTTTTTAATTTTTGTTTCGAGTTCGATTTAGGTAGGCTCGGATTCAAGTTAGTTTAGATAGGATGTTCGGTTTCAGATGTTTTCAGTTTTTCGAGTATTTCAAGGTTTTAGAATCAGTTTGAGTATTCATTCAAAATATCTTTTCGGATACTTACTCGAGTTTCGGGTTCAGGTACTTCAAGTTTTTTCGATTTTTCTAGATTTTTTTTAGTGCCTTTCAGATTCGGATTGGGTTCGGATATTACCGAAATCTAAACTACCTGAACTTAAAACTCGTTCTAATATTATTTTTTTCAGATTCGGTTCGACTATTTAAATTTGAATTCGGGTTCAGATTCGAAATGTTTGGTCTCTTTAAGCTTTGTTTTGTTTGGTTGGAGTAGTTTTTCTAAATCTCTCTCTTTTGTTTTTTCCCAAAATCAGCAAAAGAAAAATATTTAAACCAGCTTGTTTGTGTGTGCCTTTAGATAAAAAGATCTAAGCATAGCTGCAACTAATAAAGAGTTCACGTCTTTTATACAATAGTAACTAAGTTTATTTAATACTCAAATTTGAATGTATTGTTACTTGTGTATTAAAATTCAATTTTTCTGAACCTTTGATTATATGTAAAGCAAGAGTCGACGATATTTGACAGGTTTTATATTTTACATAATTTATTCTTTTTTATGAAATTATTGTATTTTTGTACATTATTTTTCCTATCATTATTTACATGATTTCTTCTATTTAACATCTTTTGTATTGTATGTTTTCCTCTTTTTTTAGTAAATATCGTATGTTTTCACTTCTTTATAACACCATCTATCTTATTAAAACAAAAAATACACAACCTTTTTCATATATGATTTTTAAAATTGAGCGTGTCTTAGAAATTTTATTAAATATATCTAATAAATTTAAAGAAATATGACTCTAATTACTCCTTCTCATATTCCAACAACAGTGGAAATATTCCAATATTCTTTTCACATAATCATATCAAAATTGTGAACCACCATAATTTAAAATAAGCATTTTTCACCAAAACTTAATTATACTTTTTCAAATTTAAAATAAAACCATATTTTTAAAAAAATATTCATATTACTATATTAATATTTTCTAAATAAATTTGTTACAAAAATACAAAAAATCATAAAATGATAATTTTTTAAAAAACCTATAAATTTTACTAAAAAATAATTTATATAAATTATAAAAATTATAGTTTAGTCATCTAATGCTTTAAAAAAATTCTTACGAATATTGTTCAGGGTCAAGTATCAAGTATTATCCGAACGAACTCGTACTCAAACATGTACGAGTATCCGAGGAAACACGAAAACTTGAAAATCTCAAAACTAAAGCCGAACTCGGAATTTGATGTAACTAAAAAATCAAAAAAAAATTGAAGATGAACTCGATACTCTAAAAATTTAAACACGATCAATCATAAATTGAATACATAAAAATTAAAAAATATAAAATTGTTATTGTTTAAACTGGCATTTAAACTTTTAAAGTGAAACAACAAAGAGTAAATTTTTTTAAAGCTGAAAAAAAGTTTAAAAAGTATGTTAACGTGAATAATCATTTTCACCAACGAAATAATCATTTAGATGATTATAAAACCTCTTGGATTTCAAAACAAAAATGATATTAATAATAATCATTTTCAGAAGAAAGTTCGTTACTCCACATTTTCTAAGAAAGTTCGTTGTTGCACAAAATAATAAACTGAATTTCATTTTTAAAAAATATGACAACTTTTTGTACATAAACAAATTTTTGCTCCATAAAAGTCTTTGGAAAACAGTCTTCCGATACTTTCTTAGCTCTATAAAAAAAATCTCAACATCTACACTTATAGAATATATAAATTTTTTGAATAATCTGAATATATTAAAAGTTGAATAATTCGTAGTAACCTCAAATACAAACAGCATTTTAAAGATATTTAAGTTATCAAAGATAAATCAACATTTATAACAATGAATCATATGACAACACCAACAAATTAGTTTCAATAACCTTAGCATTTCTTCCTCAAATAAAGTCAAACCATTATGGATAAATATTATACATCAGTAGTCGGAAAGAATCTTAAATATTATATAAAGAACATAGCTCAATTCATTTATTGACAATTAATTTTGAGTTAAAAGTTCATATATCTTAACATAGTATTAGAGCACACAATCTAACTTGATCTAATTGATCCAACACAAAATTAGTTCATCTATCAATACCTAATATAACAAGATTTATGTTCAGAGAAACATCATTCTGAAAATACTTTAAAGATAAATATTTTATACCGATAGTTAGAATAGATCTTAAATAGTAGTATATAAAAGAGATTGACCACATTAAAATGGTTTTGAATTGGAACTTATGTATTTTGATAATATATAACGAATATATCTGTGAGATCTCAGTTTATAGAGACAAAGTGGTATGTGAGGAGGATTTAAAATGATTGATTTGACTATCTATGTCACCAAAGTGCACTTATTTTTCGGTCACACATCCTGAGAGAACTCCACAGTTAAGCGTGCTTGTGCTGGAGTAGCACTAGGATGGGTGACCTTCCGGGAAGTGAGTTTCTGAAATCGTGCGAGTGAAGACAAAGCACGAGGAAAGATCACGTGGTGATTGCAGGGACAATAAATCATGACTTTAAAGCCTCCTCGGATTAGCGCTCTCGACCGTCGGACAGAGTGGATCCGCAGGTCCGGAGAGAAGCGTCGGGACACACGGTAGGAGCGGTTGGAGGGCGTTACAATGTCATTGTAAATTAGGTATTGGCCCATTTAAGCTTAGTAGGCCCTCTTAGTTGAATTTGCTTACACTACTAAAAAGGTTATTTGTCGGTGTTGATTTATTTATAGACCTAACACAAAGAGATAACATTCTTTAAGCAACATTCCAAAATTTTTATGTAAGAATTTATAAAATATGAAACACATATTTATAAAATATTTTTCTAAAACCAAGAGCGCCCATAGTTGTGTGATGATATCTTTCCTTTTAATTCCATTTAGATCCACATGCATTTTTTTTTTTTAATTTTCTATTGTTGAATCTATCCATCAACCTAAATTATTTGAGCTAGTAGTACTAATGTACTATGCATTTGAATTATTTTATTTTCGAATAAAAAATTAGATTTAAGCCAATAGATTTGTTCATACAAAAAGTGGTCATATTAGACATGATGGGCTAGGTCCAATGAATATATAACTTGGGATAAGAAAAAAAAAACACTTTTCTTGTGAAGAAGAAAGAAAATTCACCAAAATTAGGATACAAGAAAACATAGTGGATGATTTAAAAACCATAAAGAAAAACTATTGAAAATTCAAAAGACTTTTTGAATCACATGGTTGTTGTATGGACTGAACTTGGACTTTTATTTAATGCTATTGTTCATTTTACATTTTCAAGGCAGATTCTTATACTTTTCTCTTTAATTATTCTTCAAATGTAACAATCCAAAAGTTGAAAAATATAGTATTGAATGAAACTATTGTTTTTGACTCCAAGTAGGCAACTATGCCTTCCTAACACCACAATACACAAAAAAGATCTCACTCACTCCAAACTCCATGCCTATAAATACTCACTTTCAGATTTAATAGCTTTATATACCAATCTCTTTCTAATATCACAAAAGCAAATTAAAAAAAGAAATGGTTTTGGTTAAAGAGAGAGAGATGGAGATTCCAATTATTGATTTTGGAGAATTAGATGGAGAGAACAGAAGCAAAACCATGTCACTTCTTGATCATGCATGTGATAAATGGGGCTTCTTCATGGTATGTATATTCTCTTTATGCACTTAGCCAATGTTTTTCTAATGTTTCTATAGATTACCTTAAAGCATTGGTGAATTTTTCAGGTTGATAATCATGGAATTGATAAAGAGTTGATGGAGAAAGTAAAGAAGATGATTAACTCTCACTATGAGGAGCATTTGAAAGAGAAGTTTTACCAATCAGAAATGGTTAAAGCTTTAGGTGAAGGCAAAACCTCAGATGCAGATTGGGAAAGCAGTTTCTTCATATGGCATAAACCGGTTTCGAATACCAAAGAGATACCAAACATTTCAGAGGAACTTAGGTAAAGTTACTATAAGAATGTGATAGTTACTATTTCATTTTTGTGTGTATTGTATAAACTAAACCAATGTGTGAGGGAAATGATATTGCAGCAAGGCAATGGATGAGTATGTTTCTCAATTACTCAAGTTTGCAGAGAAGCTCTCAAAGCTCATGTGTGAGAATCTTGGTCTTGATCAAGAAGACATAATGAATGCCTTTTCTGGCACAAAAGGACCGGCTTTCGGGACAAAAGTGGCTAAATATCCCGAATGTCCGCGTCCTGAACTCATGAGAGGGCTAAGAGAACATACCGATGCGGGGGGAATCATATTACTCTTGCAAGATGATCAAGTGCCTGGTCTTGAGTTCATGAAAGATGGTAAGTGGGTACCTATACCGCCATCCAAGAACAATACGATTTTTATCAATACCGGCGATCAAATCGAAATTTTGAGTAATGGGAGGTATAAGAGTGTTGTCCATCGAGTAATGACCGTGAAACATGGAAGTAGATTGTCGATTGCTACATTTTATAACCCCGCTGGTGACGCGATAATATCGCCAGCTTCTAAGCTATTGTATCCAAGTGGCTATAGGTTTCAAGATTACTTGAAGCTTTATTCAACTACTAAGTTTGGAGACAAAGGATCTAGACTTCAGACCATGAAGAAAATGGCAAATGCGGATTCGGCCTAGGACGCATTTGGAATCAAACGCTTCTGCTTCTTTTTAATTGAATTTTCTTCTTCTTCTTCTTCTTGAGTTTTCATTTATAAAGAAAATAAGAGCCATGTTGGTTAAGCTATAGTATTACTTCATCAATAGAATGAGCTGCTAGCTCACAACTGTGTGTAACCACTTTGTTCTATGAAATAGTTATCTTTCTAAAAACTCATGACTCTTTTTTGATTAGATGACAACTTTGAGAACCTTTAAAAGAGTCCATAATAAGAAAATTAATCAAATAGCATTTCACAAAATATGAAAAAGCACCAAACCGGGATTAACCGGACCGAACCTACCATGTTTCACTGTTGCTACGCGATTTGGTTTAGGGTTATAAATATTTTAGTTAATATTCATTGATTTATTAGAAAAAGTTAGTTTAATAAGTATTGACTATAGAAATTGAATTATAAAAAACTTAAATTTATTGACCAAACACGTATATTTATTTCTTCATAAAGTTATTTTCATAAGTAAAAGTATCAAAATTAAAATAAAAAATAATAACATATCACGACAATTCTCCTCTTCACCAAATTTTTTGAAAAACACATTAAACTATAAGATATTCTCGGTCTGTGTGGCCAAAGTGAGAAAGTTCTCGGTCTCTTCTTCATTCGTCATTAGTTTAACTTCGTTAGTTTATGGTTGAACTCGAAACCCAATGTTGAGCTATAGTCTCGACATCTAAAAGATATGCACTATGTATTGAATTAAATAGAGAACTATACAACTAAGAGCATCTCCAAAAACAAACTTCATTTTGAAGTTTTTAAAACTTTATATTTGAAGTTTTGAGTTGTTTCTCTCTAAAAACAAAACTTCAAATATAACTTTAAAAACTATTATATTTTACAATATGATCCTTATACTTCTTCTAATTAACTTAATTCACAAAATTTTTTAATAGTAACTAAAACATACTTTTAAAAAAAGTATTACAACACCATTAGTTATTAAATTATTACACTACGATATGATATTTTATACAAAATAATAAAAATGAGAAATATAAAGTAAATTTTAAATA
>OVAN01006211.1:0-21751 GCA_900406275.1 Anastatica hierochuntica | reverse complement strand
GAAAACTAAAAACCCCAAACCCGCGCGTAGCGCGGGAAAAAAGACCTAGTTAATATTATATGCAATTATTGTCAACACATGATTATATATGAGTGTGACTATACGATAAACACATGCCCCATATATAGTCATTATTACCACGAGAGATTTGTCAACAATAATAATGCTGCTCAACCACAAATGTCATAGGAGGGGGTCCAAATAAATAATCAATAATGTTTTCTTTCTAAAATTTGAGTACATTTGATATTTGATATGACAATAGTTTGCCATTTTACTTGTTTTTTTTGCACTTTTAAATCAAAAAGTTGAATACATTTAAGGTGATGATAAGAACAAAATTGATTAGACATCCTACAAGGGTCTTCCGTTTATTTTTGGTTTTTGATTTTTTTTTTCTATCCATTCGTGGACCAATTCATGTTTTCTTGTAATATAATAAAGATGAAGTATTCGAACTACAAAAACTATTATGTTATTTTACAAAAAAAGCTACTATGTTTTTCTTTTTTGGTTTTAATAAAACTATTATGTTCTTTGGCCATGGTGATTAAAATCTTTGATGAAACAAATTATGTAAAAAAAAGAGATTTTTTAAAAGAAAATTTGTAGCCAACATGAATTTAAAAGATAGCAAAGACCAGTTTAAGAATCAATGTTTTGATCTAAAAATATTGTTAAAACTTTAACGAGAAAAATCATTGTTACGTACTAAAATTCCTTTTTTTTGATATTGAATTTATAATAGGCTACTATGCATATGATAACTATGATCTTGCTAAATAAAGATCAAGAAAAAATTTAAAAACCAAGGAATAAATTAACTTCATATTAAACTGAAATTAACATAGTTAAAGAGATATCTTAAAGTAACATAAACCAAGTAATTTTTTTAACACATAAGTTTACGTAAAATTATTAAATTCTATTGCAATACGATTTTGTATTTTTAGTTATGGAACCATTTTTGCAATAAGTTACTAAAATATTATCTATAATATATTACCAAAATCTAGATTAGTGACATGACCACGATATTAGCCGTAAGCGTGGACAGATTAATCCCAACCAAACGGTCCAAATCTAGTGTTTAGAGGAATTTAAAATTTTAGATATACCATAAAAGGAATTAAAAAATATGTCAATATCATTATTCATTAAGCAGCCCAAAAAGATTCTAATCTTAGGCGGCTAGGAGATAACTAAAATAACCAATCAAAGAAATTATGATTTGGATCATTTTTGTTAGTTAAATGTCAATATCAGTGTGAATCATCAATATGATCAATACGTTGATAAGACAATTACTATATGATATCTCGATATGCATAATGCATGCATACATTACACGTTATAAATATACATGCCGAATTGGTTTACCAACTTACAAGCAAATAGTCTTATCAACAAATCTTTTATTTTACACTACGATAAAATAAATAAAGAACGTTACATAAGGAACGAAACTATGGATTAATCCTAACGATATCCGGAAAATTTGAAAATCTTATACCGGAATTGGAATAAATATTTGAAGATATCTAACATCCAGGCCCCCGCCGGAGAATTTGTAGGCCGGAAACTGGGGAAAAATTAGGTCTAAATAGCAAAAATAAGAGGTGAAGAAAAAATGCAGTCAAATAGGTTCAAACCCGTGATCTAGGCTAAGCACAACGCTTTTTTTATTACCATCTCAGCTAACTGAAACTTTGTACACAATTTGCGGCCGATATTGTATTTAGTTTAGTAGCGGCCGGAAACCCATGCTTTCTTGGTTTTTTTCCAGGGTCGGACCTGCTAACATCCAATAAGTATAATAAATGAGTGATCGAATCGACTCGAAAATCCACAAATACATGGTAAACCCAAAATTTGAAACACCCAAAAAATCCAAAGATACTAAAAATATCCGAACTACTCGAAAAAATCAGAGTCGAATCTAAATACCCAATTCTAACTTATTCGAATCCGAGTCTATCAGAACCAAAAAATAAAAAATATTCGAACTGGAGTTATAGAGCTGGAATTCAGAATCTGAACTCAAACTCAGCCCGGTCAGATACCCGAACCGAACCGAACCGAACCGAACCCGTTCGGACACCCAGAAGGGCCTTCAATCAAAATGGGCCAAAAAGGGCCTTCAATCAAAATGGGCCAAGTCAATATATTATAAAGATCACTAAAATGGGCCTTTAATTAAAACAGTAGAAACAACAGAAAACAAATAGAAACGTGTCAGTTTATAGTTTGGTAGACAATCTCGAAGCCGTCCTTTAGAGATTCTCTTCTTCACTCTGTGGACTCCTGAGGTCTCAGTTTACTCTCTATAACCTTTTTCTTTTGACTATTTTCAAAATCGCTTACGCTATTTCCTTTCTCCGCCGCCGCGTCGCCGGAAAAATCATCACCGTTAGTGCTCTTCCTCCTCCTTGTTTTTTTCCCCGCGAAATCGAATTTAGGTCTAACTAGACTTCACCGTTGTCGCTAAGCCGTGGTTTCCGATGAAATGTTCGAATAGATAGTTGAGATCTTCAATGCAAGGAAGTTTGTTAACTCTGTGATTCTGATTGCAGGTGTATGCGATAAACACATGGCGACTCTGAAGCCGACGTTTGCTGTTTCTCCGCCGAGTAGTAATACGATTAGATTCGGTTGTTTTGCGCCGCAATGTTTCGTCTGTGTTCCGAAACCGCCTTGCTTCCGGCGGAGACTCGTCTCTACTACAAGTGTTGTATTGCCTAGATTTCGGCGGAGGATTGGTGGCGGCGGCGGAGGTTTGATTCGTTGTGAACTTCCGGATTTTCATCTATCGGCTACAGCTACAACTGGTTAGTTTCGTTGTTTCATCTTCTTAGGTGAGATTCTTTCTGATTATGAAAGTTGGAATTGATTTGCTTGCAGTTGAAGGTATATCGACGGAGAACTCTGTGGATAAGGTTCAGCTTCCTAAAGGTGAGATGTGGAGTGTTCACAAGTTTGGTGGGACTTGTGTGGGAAACTCTCAGAGGATCAGAAATGTCGCAGAGGTTATAATCAATGATAATTCGGAAAGGAAGCTGGTGGTTGTGTCGGCGATGTCGAAGGTGACAGATATGATGTATGATTTACTTCGCAAGGCACAATCACGAGATGATTCTTACCTATCTGCGTTGGAAGCTGTCATGGAAAAGCATCGGTTGACAGCTCGTGACCTTCTTGATGGGGATGATCTTGCTAGTTTCTTGTCACATTTGCAAAATGATATGAGTAATCTTAAAGCAATGCTTCGTGCGATATACATAGGTAATGAGATGGTTTTACCTCGATACTTTCTCTGAGTTATTTATGTCTCTCGTTTCCTTTTAGTCCTGATTTCAAAGGAAGAACTGACATCTTTTCATTTGCAGCCGGACATGCATCAGAGTCGTTTTCAGATTTTGTTGCAGGACATGGAGAACTTTGGTCTGCTCAGATGCTGTCATATGTTGTCAGAAAGGTTTGAATGATGCGTATGATAATTGCACCTGAAACAGAGGTTGTACACATTATCACCTCTCTATTTTTTTTTTGTAGACTGGACTTGAATGCAAGTGGATGGATACTAGAGATGTGCTCATTGTTAACCCCACCAGCTCTAATCAGGTTGATCCTGATTTTGGTGAATCCGAGAGGAGACTCGAAAAGTGGTTCTCCTTACATCCGTCAAAAATAATTATTGCAACCGGGTTCATTGCTAGCACTCCACAAAACATTCCAACAACTTTGAAAAGAGATGGGAGTGATTTCTCTGCAGCTATTATGGGCGCTTTATTGAGGGCTCGCCAAGTAACAATTTGGACAGATGTCGATGGTGTATACAGCGCAGATCCTCGTAAAGGTCTGTCCTAATCTTTTAACCTCTGTTACATTTTTATTCGAGAGATATTACAACAAGAAGTTTTGTTCTGCAGTTAATGAGGCAATAATACTCGAGACACTTTCTTATCAGGAGGCCTGGGAAATGGTAACCTAGCATTCTTATTAACATAGACTCAGGAGCTTTATCATGCCGAGTACAAACTTCTTATCAAAACTTTATAACTTCGTGCAGTCTTATTTTGGAGCAAATGTTTTACATCCTCGCACCATCATTCCTGTGATGCGGTATGATATTCCCATTGTGATAAGAAACATCTTCAATCTCTCTGCACCGGGAACAGTTATCTGTCAACCTCCTGAAGATGATAATGACCTTAAACTAACAACTCCTGTCAAAGGGTTTGCAACCATTGACAATTTGGCGCTCATAAATGTTGAAGGGTAAGCTACCTTTGTCACGAATGTGTGAGTTTATTTTATATTATTAGTAAATGACAAACTGAAATTTGCCTTCTCCTATTGACTGCCCTCTACCAATTCATTTTGACAGTACTGGAATGGCTGGTGTACCTGGTACTGCAAGTGACATTTTTGGCGCTGTAAAAGCTGTTGGAGCTAATGTGATTATGATATCACAGGTGCTTTAATGCCAAACTTTACCCTAGTTGTATACCATTTTTCTTCATTATAGAGCATAGGCTTATAAGTTTTACCATTGAGATATTCATTGTTCAGGCTAGCAGTGAGCATTCTGTGTGCTTTGCTGTGCCTGAGAAGGAAGTAAATGCTGTTTCGGAGGCACTGCGATCAAGATTTAGTGAAGCTTTACAAGCAGGACGTCTTTCTCAGGTCTCTCTCTGATTTTTGTTTTGCTTACCACTGCAGATCCCACATGTCTTTCCTGTGAAATCTATTTTGTCTTGGCAAGTTGTAGTGTTAATATTAACATTTTTCCTCAGATCGAGGTGATACCAAATTGTAGCATCTTAGCGGCAGTCGGCCAGAAAATGGCTAGCACACCTGGAGTTAGTTGTACACTTTTCAGTGCTCTGGCTAAGGTGATTAATGATTATTACACGATACTGTAACCAGCATGATGAGAAATCATCCATCTATTAGACTCTGGTCTTTCCCTATATTGCTCCCTTGTATAGTTACTTATATTTGTGTTCCAATTGCAGGCTAATATTAATGTCCGTGCTATATCTCAAGGTTGTTCTGAATACAATGTTACTGTAGTTATTAAGCGTGAAGATAGTGTAAAGGCACTGAGAGCCGCGCACTCGAGATTTTTCTTGTCAAGAACAACATTAGCAGTGGGGATCATAGGACCAGGCTTGATTGGTGCTACTTTACTTGATCAGCTTAGGGACCAGGTAAATTTTTTAATGTTGTTTGTTTTTTTTTTTTTTTATTTACAAAATGTTACATTAACATTCATTTGGGACTGTTCGTCCTTTATATAGCTGATTAAGCATTCGATTATATTTTACAGGCTGGTGTTCTCAAACAAGAATTTAACATTGATCTGCGTGTCTTGGGAATCACTGGTTCAAAAACTATGCTATTAAGTGAAATGTAAGAAAACCTTTTTCTGTACCGTTCTTTGATTCAGGGGCGTCATATTTATCTGAATGACATAAGGAGTCATTCTTGATGCCATGAAGCATATTATACTTTCCTTAAGATAGACAAAATATCTCGAAACCTTGGTCAGAATCCATATGCAACGTAGATGATTTACCTAGTTTCTTGTTTCTAGTTATAGCATCCATTAAATAACGATGTCTTTCTTTTCTACAACTGCTGTATTAATGAGTTTGAAAAATAATGATTGTACAACTGACATTTTCTGGTTTATCCTAAGCTGGGTTCCAAACAATGGATGCCTTTCTCAGTTTTAACACCGCATGACTTGTAGCTATGTTCTTTGTTGCAGTGGTATTGATTTGTCGAGATGGAGAGAACTTCTAAGCGAAAAGGGAATAGAGGCTAATTTGGAGAAATTCACTCAACAAGTTCATGGAAATCATTTTATCCCCAACACTGTATTGGTTGATTGTACAGCAGACTCTGCTATCGCGAGCCATTACTATGATTGGTTACGGAGAGGAATCCACGTCATTACTCCAAATAAAAAGGCTAACTCAGGTCCCCTTGATCAGGTGATATATTCTTATCATCTCATCAAAAATATTTGTTTTGAATCTCTGTTAGAGGAACTGAATCGGAAATGTTTCTTTGTTTGATACTTAGTACTTGAAACTGAGAGATCTTCAAAGGAAATCCTACACTCATTACTTTTATGAAGCTACCGTTGGAGCTGGTCTTCCCATTATCAGCACTTTACGTGGTCTCCTTGAGACAGGAGACAAGATACTACGCATAGAAGGCATTTGCAGGTTTGTTTTTCAAACAGTTTGTCCGCAGTTTGGCATTGAGTTCCCGTCTGGTGTTGATTCTGATGATTTCCCTTTGTTTTTTATTTTGGTATGCCCCCTTCAGTGGAACTTTGAGTTATCTATTCAACAACTTTGTCGGAAATCGAAGTTTCAGTGAGGTTGTCGCTGAAGCAAAGAATGCAGGTTTCACGGAGCCTGATCCAAGAGATGATTTATCTGGAACTGATGTTGCAAGAAAGGTATGTTATCGCTTCTATATAGCGAACTGACACAACAAAGTTTTGCACTCGATGATGGTCTCTTCTCTACTGGTACCAAAAACTGTTGTGTTTATGCCAGGTGATAATCCTTGCTCGGGAATCTGGACTGAAATTAGACCTCGCTGATCTTCCTATTAGAAGTCTTGTCCCGGAACCTCTACAAGTAAACAATCTATATACATACTTCTCTCATTAACAGCAGAATCATAGCATTTTCTGCATCTAATGTTCTTCTCAACTTACTTTCAGGGATGCGCTTCTGCTGAAGAATTCATGGAGAAACTCCCACAATACGACGCAGACCTGTCAAAAGAAAGGCAAGAGGCCAAAGACTCGGGAGAAGTAAGTACATCATTACAACACGCTTGTGGTCTCTTAAACTCAATTTGATTGATCATATTATAAAATTGACTTTCAGGTCCTGAGATATGTTGGAGTGGTGGATGCAATAAACCAAAAGGGTACAGTGGAACTTCGAAGATACAAGAAAGAACATCCGTTTGCGCAGCTTGCAGGATCAGACAACATAATAGCATTCACAACGACAAGGTACAAGGACCATCCACTTATCGTTCGAGGACCCGGTGCTGGTGCTCAAGTCACGGCCGGTGGTATATTCAGCGACATACTAAGGCTTGCATCTTATCTCGGTGCACCGTCTTAATCGGCAAACCGTTAAATTTTACCTATCAGTTTTGCTATTTATCTTCTTCATACTTAAAAAGTGGTTTCAAAAACTCTTTGCTTGGTCTCTCTCTAGACATGCTTAGTTCTTAGTTTTTTGAAGGACTTAATTATAATTGAAGTAATATTTGCTATAAGATAAGCAAATGTCTTTGGTTTACAATAATACATAAGCACACAGTTTTATTGGTTTACAATAATACATAAGCACACAGTTTTATTTATGTTACAAGAAATAAGCAAACCTTTGTATTTTTAGTACAATAAGATAAAAGCAAACATGTTTTATTCTCCACTTGTCGTCGTCGTTGGAAACTTGTCTTGGAATTTTTATTTTCCGGTGGTTATGTCTGTAGTGTCCCATGCAAGCGATGCTGTAAAAACCCCCAAAGTAACATAAGAAAAAGATAAAAATATACAAGAGAGAATGGATCATATACATGTTACCATATTCAAATTCAACCAAGTGACGAACCTGCACGAGAGAGACCGCCATTATAGTCAGCTCCAACATGCCACGAGAAGTAACCAAGCAGACCATTTTGCTTAGCATACACCACTTTGGACACAATACTCTGATTATCATCGTACCCGATCCACGTGGTTTTGGCGTGGCAATAGAATCCGACCACGTTCGGATCATGAAATGTGGCTGCTCCGCTATTCACAATATAGTCTTTTATCTTATCGTAGGTCACAGAACCATCGGGTGTTATCGCTGCTCCATCGGTGGCTGCATCATAGCCATTAACCTTGGGGTCTTCAAGAGTCCATGCCCAGCCACAATATGAGAATCCTAAAACCGCCTTTTTCGCCGGAAGTTTAGCCTTAAGCCATTGACGCAACCCGGAGTCGCCACTTTTACCTATTTTATATTTAATTTGATTGTTATTCCTTTTAGTTTATATAATACTTCACTTTGCTAAGTCAATAAATTTCAAATTTATGCAAGGGAAATTTTTTTTTTGGATAACTTGGGTGTCCTGGCCCCACCAATGTGGGTTCAGACTAGCCAGCATGTGATATCACCAGAGACAGGGATTCGAATCCAGGCGGCGGAACTTATAACCGTGAGCCATTTACCACCAGAGCTAGAAGTCCCGGTTGCAACGGAAAAAATTTAGTTATGTCAAGAGTTATGGTTTATACCTGCCGGGTTTGAAGGATCATATAGAGCAGCGGGTGGTCCGGTCACTGCGGACCAACCCGGTCCATAAAAATCATAGGACATTATGTTAACAAAATCCAATTTTTCAGCAATAGCTTGAACCGGGTACTGCACAGAGTAGTAATCCGGGGAGTAGTGAACGGCCGCGGTTAACAACAACGGAAGTTTATTAGTATCATCCGACTCTTCATCAACAGCCTTACGCCATTCTTCAATAAGTTTCTTGAAGTTTGTCATCTCCACGTCATTGCTTGGATATTCCCAAGCAAGATCAAGCCCGTAGAAACCGTTCAACCTAGCGATAGCAATGGAAGAATCAATGAAGGCTTTTCGGTTTTCGGGTTTGCTTGTCATGGAGTCAAACACGGTTTTGTCTGCGTTTTTACCGCCGATAGACAAGAGGGTTTGCACTTTCTTGTTTTTGATTTGGACATCTTCAGTGAAGCTTGAGAATTGGCATTGGTTCGCGGGGGAGAAAATGACTTCATGGGTGTGAGGATCGATATCCGCAAAGGCGCAAAAAAGGTGAGTGAAGAGAGTTGAGTCGATGTTTTTGGCTGGGAAGTTGTTTTGCGGATCGGGGAACCAGTATGAAGCTTTTACCAAGGGGGAGTATCGGAGCATCTCAAAATTCGCAACCATTTCAGCCATTTTCGAGTCTTTAGCAAAATGGTTTGTGTGTGTGTATGTGTTTGTTTGTTGTGTTTTGTAATGTGATGAATAGATGATGGTTTTGTTTGCCTATTTATAGTAGTTTAGAGAATAGATATGTTTAGTTTCCGAAGAGGCAATTAGATTGGGATAAAACTAGAAACCCTAAAAAACATATACTAAATGACCATAATTGTTTTTGAGACTATATTGTATTCTATTTATATAAACTGCACGTCTATATCAATCGCATATACTTCAATATTATATATGATTTTTGCCAACTAATTCAGCCTATCAAAATTGATTACATATTTACATGTTGTTATAAGATATGTTTAAGCCTAACTAAAGTAGGGATTATCATATGATAGCTTGTTTAGAATAATTTTTTTACTTAACGAGGATTAAAATGTGGAAGCTCTCTTAGTCCAGCGATTGATTGAAGAGTTAAATTATTACTTTTACATCAAAAGATTTAGGGACGAAATTCGTGAAGATGCGATTTATTGCAGATCAATGAATACATGCTAATAGAAAATCTTTAGCGTGGTGCAAGTAGAACCGTTCATCTTGGTGAGGTGATACCGCATATGAAATGAAAAGTTTTTTCCGCTAAAGAAATCTCTTTGTAATTTTTCTCAAAATTTGTAATAACAATATTAATAATTCAGACGATAAAAAACGAGGATTAAAATAGCCAAGAGTAAAACTGAATTTTATTTTTGTCCTATTTTACGTAAAATTTAAATTGACAAAAATTGAAATAGTGAGAAAAGAAAATATAAAAAGACTAGGTTATATAGTAGTATACTATACATCTTGCAACTTTATTTTTCATTTTCAACATGAAATTTTTATGTACGAAATAGAAATAGTCTACGGTGAGAGAAACAGAAAATAATGAAAAATACTAGGTTATAGTGTACTATAATATCTAACAATTTTATGTGTCATGTTCAACATAGACATTTTAATTGACAAAAATTCAAATAGTTTACGGTTAAGAGAAATTATTATACAAAAAGACTAGGTTATAGTCTATACTATATATCTAACTATTTTAGTCGTTAGTCAATGTTTATAGATCTTACAATATATTGGTTCATATTCAATAATATGGGAAAGTCATATATATCCAATGATTGATCAAAAAATAAATTTCCGGACCGGCCATCTTTACGTCATGTATTCTTTAGTATGTGTGATTTGTTTTTCCTTCGGGCCATAACTTTTAAATTATACCTACTTCTACCTCAAAATCAATTGGCAATGAGCGAATTGGACCATGTTACTTATATATTACACTATTCCCTCTTAAACTTGTTGAATCTTTCTCCACGAATATTTCTGGATTTGAATTGGGATAATCGGAAACCATCAAATTACAAATTCTGGTTGCGCTTTGACGTGTTTTTTTTAAGTCTCATAACTTTTAACTTCTAAGACGGAACATCTGGACATTTCGCTGAGGCAGGGAGAGATCACTTTCATCATCCTCCGTGTATCTGTCTAGTAGAAAACAATTTCAACTGAATGAGCTCTATGCCTGGTTTGAGCAAAGTCTTTTACCCAAAAAGGTGGAATGATCTATGGTTAAGAGAAAAATGAAGATAAACAATGAGTTTTTCTAGTCGATATATGACGTAAAGATCTTGAAGGTCGCGGATTCGATTCACGTTAGTTAAAAGAGATCTACTCTCCTAAAGAGAATTAAATTATATGATTTATACATCATGCGCTAGCTCTCTCCCGTGCGTGCTATTTTTTTGAGTTTTTTAACTCATTTGCGCAAATTTTTGAACTTATAGTTAGACCTTGTTGACAATATGTTTTCATTAAAAGGCCTAAAAAGATGGCCTATACAAGTGTATAAATGGCATTAGCTCAACAACTCTTACAACTAAAAGCCCATTAAGTTCTGATCGATTAGGCACACGTCTTGTATATGTATGTTCATTGAGTTGAAGGAGAAGCAACTCGTCGACTGTTTCCATCGCCGTGAATGCTGGTTCAACTTGATGGTTTATACTACTGCATGCGAAAGATGTGGCAGCGATAATAGATAGTATATTGCTCTTCAAAATGTTGCTATTGACAATGATGATGATGATGATGGGCAAGGACGAGACCGGGAGTTCCTGATAGATGACGGAGATATGAGATGGATGGAAGTGATGTTTTATGGACTTTCAACTCAAAACTAATTGACAATAAATGGATGGATTCTTGTCTATTATTTACTACTAAGGATCCTTCCAACTTTCGACGTGCGATATTTATCCCTAATGATAAAGTGAGCATCTACAAGTGGTGCGTACGCGAAGCACCGAATCATTATCTTTTTTATTTGCTTATATAAGAAAGACAATTAAAAAGTGAAGGCACAAATTCTTGCTTTGGAGAAGTGTGGATGGAATTTGAAAGGAGTAATATTAACAAAAGATGCAGCCAAAAGAAAAAACTAGTGGAAACAAGAATAATACAAAGCTTAAATTCTCTCCTTTAAAACAAATTTTTTTTTTCCTTTTTTGAGGTTTGTAAGTTATATTTATAAAGATATTGGATGGATCCTATAGATCAAATAATTTATTGGTAGAGTTTAGACTCTTGAAAATATTTCATAACATTTCTACGGTATGTTTTAGCTAGTGATTCATAATCTATTCATATTCTACGTACCAAGTTGTTTAGACTCTCATTTTAGTGAAGTTTTTTAAAAACCAATTTTCTGAATTTTCTGTTGTCAAATTAATGGTCACCATTAGAAACCAACAAAGCATCTAATGCATGACATATCTACATCATAAACATGCATAACAAAGCTTTTCAGAACAAAATGTCATCAAATGAAAAGACAACAAGATTGCTTCTTTCATTTTTTCTGTCGCCGAAAGCACATCACATTTGTTGGTCCACTAGTATATATAGCGAATAATGTGTTTTTCAATTTGTATAAACTTGAGATAACACATTTTCCGTAAAAGATAAGTAAATTTCATAGACTAGGAGCATGGGAAATTGCATGACATGCATAACTATGTCTAGCAACCAAAAATCGAAGCTTCCACATAATTGTGAGACCATTCTCAGAGATGCAGATCCTCCTATCTCTTTGTCCTCTCAAAATCATAATCTCTGTGAACAACTACGTTCTGGTGTTTTCTTGAAACCCACGAAACTGGTTAGTAAATTTTTAATTATTATTAAGAAAATTTATTGGTGCATGTAAATATATGCAAAACAAAGTTTTTTTGTCTAGAAAAATTGAGTATCACATTTTAAAACAAAAGATTTGATTTTGTTTCTATCTTTCTTTTTTTTTAAAACACACGATTTGATTTTCTTTTTTATTTCAAATATGTTATTTTGAAAGTACAAAACAGCTAAAAATCACAAAATAAACGTTTCCCTGATGTTTTTTTTATAAATTTAAATAATTTTAGTTTTGACTTACATTAAGTAAAGAAATCTTCTTCTTCTTTTTGATAAATAAAATAAAGGGATTCTTCTTACAAAGAAAACATTTTTATATGATAAATAAAAATGTTCAACAGATCAAATATTGGGTGGAGGAGAGAAACATAAACTGCTTCATGCTGTTTCCAAGGATACTCTCTATCTCTTGGTCTGATGAGCCCAACTATTGGAGTTGGTTTCCCGACAAGGAGTCACCAAAGTAAGAAACTTTCTATTTAAATCCCACATTATAAATAATACAACCACAAAAAGTATTTAGTTTCTCTTTACAAAATTTTAGGAACCCTTGAATAAACCTAAATGATTATGTAATGGTGTTTCATAAATTACCACAAAAATCCAAAAATTCGAGGGTTCTTAAAATTTTGTAAAGAGAAACTAAATGAACTTACTTAAACAAAAAGCTTGTGGGATGTTTAATTTTTTTTTCAAGGTCATGGTGTTTTTGGAACTAAAACTTTCATGAGGATTAAAAGTCTACGGGCTTTGAACTTCCTGGTTATCAAAAAAAAAAAATCTTGCATGTTTTGTATGGTATTTTAAGATATATTTCTAACAAAAACCTTCTTTTTCCTTTTTAAAAGTGAAACGATTGTAGAAGTTGTGGAACTGAAAAGCGTTTGTTGGCTCGACATCACCGGTAAATTCGACACGATGAATCTTACGCCAGGGATTGAGTACGAGGTGGTCTTTATTGTGAAGCTAAAGGACTCAGCAGATGGATGGGACACACCGGTGAACATGAAGCTAGTCTTGCCTAACGGTAAGGACAAACCACAAGAACAAAAAGTGAGTTTGAAGAAATATCCAACGGGTCAATGGGTTAATGTTAAAGTAGGAGAGTTCATACCGGAGAAAAACGCCGGAGAGATCAGTTTCTCAATGTATGAGCATAATACGACTGGCGTTTGGAAGCAAGGGCTCTTCCTTAGAGGTGTTGCAATTAGCCCCAAGACTCCCAAACGTATTAATTAATCGGTATGGCATATAGATCATACACATCTTATACATCTAGTAAAAAAAACTGCTATAGCCGCGATGGATTTTGTGACTAAATCGTGGCTATAAGATCGTGATTCTTTTTTTGCGAGGCTAATCGAGGTTATTTAATGATTTTGCCACGATTTAGCCACGAAAAAAGGATTACGATCCTATAGCCACGTTTTTTCGTATCTAAAACGTGGCTATACAACTTTTTCCTGCTAGTATATATCTGCCATATATAACATATGCTTTTGTAATGTTTATGTAGACATGTGTATGTGCTAAGGTTAGCATGTTGTTCTTTTAGTTTAAGTAACTACTTTGAGGTTGGTTGTTGTAGGTTTTCTTTATCCATTGTTGGAATTATTGCTGGGAAAATATATATATTTGGGAGGTTGTAATTGTTGTTTGAAGTGAAATAAATTTTTGAAGAAACTTTAAAAGGTCATAGCAAAACAAGGAGAAGAATGTTGCATGTGATGTCACTGCCGGTCAAATAAATTTTGGAATTTAAAGCATTTTTGAAAATAATGGCCATCTTTTATTGTAACACATATTTGCACAAATTTGTATAATTGACTCGATTTTAAAAAAAAAGATAATAACAACATATTGACTAGCTCCTCTATACCAATTTTAGTTGAGTATTATTTTGATATTTATCTCTTATAAAAGTTTTTTATCCACCTTTAAAAGTTCAGTTATTAATTAATTAACTTTAATAGTTATTGTTTAGTAAAACATATTTTTAAGATAAACAAAATATCTATTAAAACTAGAAATATGATAAAATGAAAAATAAAAATAAGTTATTCTGATTGAAAAATTAAACAAACACATAATATATTTTTTTTTTTGATAACCAAGAAGTTCAAATTCCGTGGGTCCGAATCAGACTATGTAAGATAGTCGCCTTTGGCGAGCCAATCTCTCCTAACGCAGCTCGAATCCGTGATCTCCTTTTTTAATAGAGAATATTTTCCTTTTGGACCAACACTTCGTTGATTAACACATAATAAATTGAACACAACAAAATACTATATTGTCGCCAGCAAGTCAGCAACCAAATTATCATTTCCATTGTTGTTTCATAATCACACTATTCGAAGTTAGGCTTCAGGCTCTCCATTTGTCTCTCTCTCTTTTTTTTAAAATATATTCTCGCTTTGTAAAAGTCGATGGAACTTGATAGGAAATAAGATTATATGAAAGGTGCAGCTAAAACTAATGGAAACAAGAATAATAAAAAGTTGAAATTCTCACCTTTTTTTTTGTTAAATCATGAATGTAATAATATTTCTTCTTTCTTTTGTAATATCTCTACTTTCGTTTTTTTTTTCAATTTAAGTTTTAACAATATTACTATATATACACATTTAACTTACTATATAGTCCCCGATCTTAGGAGATTATGGACCTATATGTTTAGAATTTTTTAGTTAACAAAAAAAAAGTTGTAATTACAAATTCTTCTAGATATGACACTAGTGTGAATTCCACTTTATGATATACTCGGTTATAAAATTAATTATAATCATTAAAAAAAGAGAAACGGAATAACCAAGCATAAAAAAAAGTAGAATATGTTCTTCAAAAATCAAAACCCTTTCCTTGAGGCTATATATATTACGAGAATTTATTTGTCAATATGTAAACGGAGATAACACATTTACAAATATAAGTAAATTTCATAGATTTGTCAGCAAAAACAATTTGCTTAAGGACATATACAAAGAAGATGTCGAGCTATCAAGAAAGGCCGATAATGGTTACATCGCCAGAGGAGGAAGTCGCGAACCATCCACATAACCACAAGGCCATGATCCCTAGAGATGTTGATCGTCCGATCTCTTCCTCATCATCCCAACAGGTACTTTCTTGAATCTCACAAAACTGATTCATTAGTACGAGGGTCGGTCCTGAACATAACGAAATGAAACATTGGTCTCGGCTTCTAAAATTTTTTAAGTTAATATGTATAGAACGATTAGCTCCAAACCGGAAAATATTATGTTTAAGGAAATCAGCTCCTAATACCATAAAAGTTTATAGACCTACAAATCTCAAGACCGGTCCTGATTAGTGCTTTGTTCTATAAAAAAATTAGCTCAGTTTGCTTTTATTTTTTGGCGATATACAAAATAAAAATTTCGTAATAAAATGTGGTTGTTAAAATTTACATCTATTGTCTTTAAACAAAACATTTAACCTTTGATCTTAGTAACAATATACATATGGACTAGAATATGGTAAATTTATTTTTTTAATGGACTAGAGAGTAATAATATATATTTATGGGAATTTATTTTTTAAGGAAATGAATAATAAGAAAATGGAACATTAAACAATTGATTTGGTTGTGGTGATATGCATATAAAATATTGACAGATGAAATATGGGGTGGAGAAGAAAAACGGCACACACTTCATCATTCCAAGGTCACTCTCAATCACTTGGTCTGATGACCCCAACTATTGGACTTGGTTTCCCATCAAGGAGTCATCAAAGTAAGCTCCTTACGTTTAATTTAAACACCATAATTTATATTTTATAAATAGTACAACCACATTTCTATTGGACTTTTCTTTTATTTTTGGTTTTTTATTTCTAAATTTAGTGATTAAATGATCTAAATAAAGTAAATATGAATGAGAGTTTCCTTCCTAAAACTCGGTAACAATTGAATATCTTTTAACAAAAAAAAAAACTAGGAAAAATTTTAAATTTTACTGGTTAATACTGAATTCAAACTTTAACTCTTATCAACGAAATTCTAAAAAAACTATATTTTTATGTTTACTATATTCCCTCTGTTTTATATTACTCGATGTTTAAGGAAATTGCATTCGGATTAAGGAATGACTAACTTTTATCCTATTTACATCTTTTACACTATAACATCATAACTCAAACTAATTCAACCAATAGTATAATAAATTATACTGCATAATACAAACGGTAGCAAACATCAAATAACATTAAAATTTTGTATCAATTACTTTGGTACAAAATTTTTTCCCTACAACATCAAATAATTTGTTACGAGGGAGTAGTATTTTAGAATGCTCCCAAGCCCTAACACAAGCCTTTGATTCTTTCTTTTCATGATATTTAATAGTGAGAAAGCTATAGAAGCTGCGGAACTAAAAAACGTATGTTGGCTCGACATCACGGGAAAATACGACACAAAGAGTCTCACTCCGGGGATAACATACGAGGTTGTCTTTCAAGTGAAACTCGAGGATCCAGCCTATGGATGGGACACGCCGGTTAACTTGAAGCTAGCCTTGCCTAACGGTAAACCGCAGGAGCGAAAGGTGAACTTGAGAGAGCAACAAAGGTATCAATGGGTCGATATTAAAGTAGGAGAGTTCATACCGGAGAAATCTACTGCAGGAGAGATCACTTTCTCAATGTATGAGCATGAAGCTGGAGTTTGGAAGAAAGGGCTCTTTGTCAAAGGTGTTGAGATTCGTCCAAAAAAGTAATAACTAATATGGAGTATTAAAAATCGTTTTAATATCCATATGTCACCAATGAGACATTGTCTCTACATATATATCTCATCATAGCATGATATATATGTTTATGAAACATGTGCGTGTGTGTGTATATGTAATAAGGTTGATCTATCGTATTATGAGTTTAAAATAGCTACTTTGATGTTGAATAAAATCAAAACCGAGAGTGTTGATGATGTAATATATAATGTTTTAAATTTTCCTTTTTTTTAATTTTTGCGTATGTAATTAATATATAAAAATTTATTACGTATGAAAATTATAGAGATTTTCCTTGGGAATAGTCTCATCTCCTACTGCTTCAAGATGGTGTCACGCTTTAAACCAAAAATCGAAGAATAGACTAGTTGACGGCTACACTCGTCTTGGAAGGATTAAACCTCCCATTTATCAAAAAAAATATAACGAGATCAAACGTTTCACGAGTTGACAAAAAATTATCTTAAAGAAAGGAAAAAGTAGAAAACTATTTTTATACCCCTCTTAAACTAGTTAGATCATATCAAAACATACACAAAAAAATTAATTAAAAAATAATGGCAAAATGAAGATTTTTTTGAAAATTTCTTTTCACTATTCTAAATATGTAAATGTCTACATAATCTCTCAAGTGGCACTTTTGATAGATAATTTATAAAAAAGATATGAGCATACCATGGATAAGGTCACATTTCTTAAGAGATTCGAAATGTCATTTCCGTGGAGAAAATCGAAGAATAAAGCTGGCGTAACAAATCAAAAGTATAAAGAATCAAAAATGTTTAGAAAGTGATTATTAAAGAAAACTGAATATAATACCAATCATAATTTGCTTATATATGCTTAATTATTTACATCTATACAGATAAGTTCATCTATTTGCTTTCCAAGATTTTAGTAATTTTGGGAATGAGCTTTTAGTCAAGTGATTAAAGGTCGTTGTTTGCGGTCATTTCCACGGAAGTTCGACTCCACGAGATCATGCGTGATTGATCCTATTCGCACACGACGTGGTAAAGGACTTAGGTAGCTTGGGCTTCGACAACATTTTCTTCTTCTCTTGGCCTTGTCTTGGTGGTCCATTGTCTGATTGAGCCAAACTTTGTTTGACATGCATAGTGTTTATTCAGGGCCGGTCTAACTAAAGAAGTGGCTCCAATCGAAATATATATATATTATAGTTATTTTAGAAATATATTTTTTGAAACTTCAAAAAATATTAATTGCATATATATTAAAAATATGTTAAACATTTAAAAAGCATTTATCTAGTAAAAACTGTTTGTGCTTCTGCATATGTAACTATTATCAAAAGAACAAAGTTTTTGTGGTCCTGAAATTGTCGGTGGCCCTAATCGGTGGCTTACCTGGCTTATGCTCAAAGCCGGCTCTGTGTTTGACATGCATAGTGTTTGTGTTTGTTCTAACATACATCTATTTTATAGACATAGTGTTTGTGTGTGGATATTTTTTGTGAGGGGTCGAATTAAAAATTAACACTCTATAAATAGAAGGTTTATAGAAGATTATGATCTTTAAAGCGATCATAGCTGCAAATACATAAACTCTATGTATCTTTATCACGTGAGAAACTAAAGTTACGTAAGGTTTGTTTTAGACGATTCATTCTCTAATTTAAATTATGAGTTATGGATTCATCATTTATGTTTTCAGTCATATTTTGTTCATTAGAAATTGATATGATTAAAGACTTCAATATGTTTATAAACCAAATAAAATTAACTACTAGTAGCAAATGCGATTGTTATAGACATCTCTACGGTTAATGGTTCTATGATGCAGCTCTCCGTATAATATACAAATCTATGAGAGACATGACACTACCACATATGTGACACCACTTAGATGGATAATTCTCATTCCAACATGCGAGATCACCATGGACAATTCATGAACAAACTTATAAATGTGTAATGCATTTTACCCCCAAAAAAACGTGTAATATTTGTAGAAGCAATAATAAACACACACAAGAATAAGTACACAACAAGAGCTTGATCATGTCAAAGCACGAGTTCACACACACAACTACAAGTACAACAAGAGCTTGATCATGTCAAAGCAGCATCACACACACACACAAGTAAAAGCACAACAAGAGCTTGATCATGTCAAAGCAACATCACACACATACAAGTACAAGTACAACAAAAGCCAGATCATGTCAAAGCACGTGATCACACACACACACACGTTCAGGGGAACCTCCTGTGGACTAGAACTAAAAACGAAACACCAACAAACCATTGAGGAGTCTGGAAGAAACTCGTGTCGCTGAAAAAGAGAGGTGCTACAAATCTACAAAGAGCAGCCAAAACAAGAGCGTAATAGAGCTCTTCAAGAATCGACCATTTCTTTTCGGTGAACATGTTAGGTAGCTGCCTCTTAACATCTTCGACAATCGCGTCCACAAGATGGCTATCGATTCTGTAAAATCGATAAACAAAACCATTCTCCACATCAATTAGTCTATCTACAAAACATAACTTGATTTTCTCTTTCTCAATACAATCTATATACCTATGTACTTCTGAAGTGAAGCCGGTTTTCGAGGAAACAGACTTTACAGACTTCTTCCAAAGCTCTCCCATATGCTTCTCTTCAGGGGACTGTCTCTGAACGGTTTCTTCAAAACCGTTTCCAAATTTACCTGTGAAATTTTTCACGTCCTTTGTGCTCACCCTGTAGAAGACAGGGATGACTCTGAGTTTGCCTTCCTTCACGCGTTTATCCATCCTCGCCACCTCGTTTAAGCACCACTCTGACTCCGAGAACCGGTCAGAGAATATCACAAGTGCAATTTTTGAGCTGTCTATCCTCTTGAATAGGTTTTGAATGTCTCTCCCTTTTAGCTCATAGCTATCTATGAAAACGTTGACCCCTGCATCTCCTAAGGCCTTCACTACATGGCTCACGAAGCCGTTTCGTAGTTCTTGTCCCCGGAAACTGATAAACAGCTGAGGTCTCGGTGGTGGATGGCGACCCCAAAAGAAAAATATATAAACAAAAACTAAACAAAAATAAAAAAATGAAATATCTGAGGCCGGACTAGGTGTTGGAGGACGACGACGAAGAGGTTGTGGAGGTTGCAAGGGCGGAGGAGGAGGAGCTCGTTGTGCCGCCGGTGTAGCCATTTATGTATTTTCAAAGAGTTTGGTGGCTAAGTTTGTCAAACTAAGCCAAAGAGAAAATGGAAAAAAAAAACCTTTAGGTGAGGAGGAGGAGCCTATTAGAGGTCCTTATATAAAAGAAAGTTGCATTTTGGACATTTTTTTCTTTCTTAAATCATATAGAAATTTTTTTCTTCTTCAAACTCCTTTTTGTTTTCCTAATAATAATTTGGGTTGTTAGTTTCAAGCGATTCAAAAGTAATTATTGAATCATTAATCTAGGATTCTTAGAGTAGGATATTAAATTATATCATGAACATGAACAAAATTACCTAACAAGTTGTTGCTCTTATGTGAGCTAGCGCAATAAAGGAGTTGATTAGATACGTTACATATCTTAGACATCATGCGTCTTAAGTTACATGTTCGTTCAACTCAAAACCAATCGGTGCTCATACATCTTATATATTACTTAAGGGATCTCTGTTACTTAATAGATATTTTTAACTTCCGATGTGGGATATGCTTCCTCAACAAAACGTTGATCTTGTGCGCTCTTTAATAACTTTACAAATTTATATGTTTTTGCATACTTAGATACCTAGAGAACAACTGCGAACTCATTAACATAAGTGGTTATATTTTTGTGATTATTAATTACTGCTTTGTAAGTTAATCTTACTTAGAGGTTCTAGTTCAAGCACATTTATTTACTGTTTCCTATACTAAACATCACTTGTTTTGTTCCCAAAACAAAATTTAGATTTTATGTTTTTACTTTAACTCCAATCTCAAAACTTTGTTGTGTGATCCTTGTAAGACATAAAATCTAACCTCTGTATATCAAATGCTAAGAGCATGTATAATAGTGGATTCGTGAGGAGTCTTACCTCTAAAACTTAGGTAAAAAATGATAAAAAAATCGGTGGATCCCACAATAAAAATAAGGATTGATCCTTGCAATCCTTACCTAAAGATCGATACATGGAGAGTTTCTTCACTGTTCGCGGACTCCACTGACACGTAACGGTCCGCGATTGACTGGAAAAATATTTTTTTTTTTAGATTTTATGTTTTTACTTTAACTCCGATCTCAAAACTTTGTTGTGTGATCCTTGTAAAGTCGATCATTTAAAATACTATTGTAATTTGGTTTATATCCAAAGCATATTGTATGGTCTCAAACCTCTGTATATCAAATGCAAAGCAAGCATTTCCTAGAAATGATTGAAAATTGTCAATCAAAGTCATAAATAAATACATAGATAGATAACATATAATAATATAAAGCCTATACGTTGTCAATATCATAGTCGTAACAACCACTAAGGGCATCTCCATCGGGTCTAAAAGCAGGATCCTTAGCGGCGCTTTTGAGGTAAGTCCGATTTGTTTATTATTTTTCAAGCCCGGTCCGCTAAGGATCGGTCCGTAAATAAGGGTTTTAAGGACCCGATCCTTAGCGACGTGGCATCATTTTATTGGCCAAAATGTTAATAGGCAAGCGACGTTTGGAAAAAAAAAACTTCATTTTCGAAACACATCTGCAAAAAAACCCTAGCGGCGGCGACTCTTGAGGCGATTGTTCGCATCTCGCCGATTCCAGGTAAATCGAAGGTTTTTACGTTGATTCATAGCTTTTAATTACCTTGCA